>CAKOAT010066711.1:63145-85499 GCA_932364175.1 Eruca vesicaria subsp. sativa | reverse complement strand
AAGCCAAATAAATGTCAACAAACAGATAAATAGTCTCAAAGGATTCAAAGCTCCAAATGACAAAATTATCTTTTAACCAAATGCAGAAAACATCTTCAAAAATTCCAGACAACACTGAGACTGAAACTAGAATAAAAAGATTTTAGAGTTGCCAGCTTCTTGCAGTCTTTAAGCACGAGCAGCAGCAGGGGCACCACCAACAGGGCGAGGGGCCTGACCAGGCTGTCCAGGCTTGGGAGCATCCTCCTGAAATTTTATCATTGTGTGAAAACCATCGGTTATACTAACAACACATGTATATACCATGTAAAGTTTTTGAAGCAAGAAAAGCTTAAACCAAATTGATAGCAATAAGAGAGTCCAGTGCTCAGTGCTCACATTCTTATCTTAACTCGTACCAATTACTATTCAACTAACGTTACAGTAATTAAAACCAAGAATCATACTTCTAATAAATTCAACGTTCTAACAACCATAATCAAAAAAGTGAAGCAGACACATTTGCATCTAAAGAGAGATAAAGCAGAACAAATTTTCTTACGCAACAATCAAAGCATATAATACAAAGCCAAAGCAAGAAACTTTGCTTCAGAGTCACAGACAGAAACCACTATAACCCTAAGATAGTGCAGAGTATACATTTTTATTCAGTAATTACAACAACAATGTTTTACTACTTCAAAGCATGGTAAGAAGTAAGGGCAGTGAGAGATTACCTTGCGTCTGACGAAACGGGGAGGTGGGGTACGAACCCTACGGTTAGTGCGGGAACGGACTCTCACAACGTGAGAGTGGATAGCACATGAGACACAGTATTGTGTCTTAGCGTACAACTTTGGGAGAGTGTAACCTATACGAATCACCAAAAAAACATATACAATTACAACACATCAACGACAATGTAAACACACACAGGTATTAACAAAAAATGATTCAAACAAAACATACCATCGTAGACACTGGCTTCTTGAACATCTCTGATGGCAGCCTGTTCAACGATGTTCCTCACGATGAATCTCTTGATCGCCTTATCCTATATACATATATATCAATCAACAGAATCAGATCAAAACTATTCAGATCAAATCTAGTTATCGGACAAATGAATTAACTAACCTTGGGACAGCATTTCCCGCAGTTGGAACACCTGATGAATTTCACATGACCACGGTTGTGCTTGTTCCTGCCACCGTTCCTGCGCTTGAAAGTCTGCAAAAAATAAAAACAAAACCACGGATTCAATACAACACAGTCTTTGCTTTCATATCTCCTAAACATACATCTGAGAGAACGGGAAGGACTTGATTTACCATTGTTGCAGTAAAGAGTTTTCAAGCCTCTATTATATCTCTTCTCGTTGCGGCGACAGGGGAGGAGTGAGTTTAGACCTAAATATATGCAATACTTCGTCGCTGTTTTTAGGGTTTTATTTATAGTGGGTTTACTGAAATGTTTGGGCCTTCAATGTAAGCCCAGGTCTGACTCAAAATGGACGCAATTTAAAAATATTTTATTTAAACCCCAAATTAATGATGTACAATCAATCTTTATAAACACTAGATCCTTTTTTCGCGCTACACGCGAATAACATGATTTGAAAATTTTCAATTTTTACATGTTTATAAATTGTTGCATTTGATATCACATCTTTTTATAAAGTTGAATAGTCAATGTGAAATTATTGTGTTGTTTGTATATCAAAATTGTATTATAAAATAACTGAATTAAAAATTGCTTGTAAACACAATAAATCCAAGTAGTTGTGAGTATCTAAATAATAAACGAATTGATGGTTTGAAAGCGTCTTGGCTTTTGAGTTTCCCCATGTGGGTTCTGATGGTATAAACTCGATCTTCACTTTATAGTTTAGCTTGATCTTTTACTCGTCCTTTGAAATGCTTTATGCATTTGATAGGTTTGTTTAAGTATAATTTTGTTGCTGGTGATGAATTGAGTTGTAGTTTACCTGCAAAATATTGTACTTTTTGAGGATAAAAAATATATTCTCAAACTAATATTTTTTTAAAAAAATAGTTACCTTTTTAATTTTAGGAATTATGCTTGTGAAGATGACAAAAGAAGGATATGTTCATTTATTATTTTACATTGAGTTATGTTTATATTTATTTTTTATTTATTAGTGTTATAGTTATTAAAAGTTTCAATATTTAAAATCCAATATTTTGAAAAAAATGTTGATTTCTATTTGTGGCAAAAAAAGATCAACTTTAAAAATCATTTTAGCCATAAAGAAAGTTTATGGTTAAAATGGCTTGTCAACAAAATTTGAGTGTTTTTTTGTTTATAAGAAAGTTGGTGTTTTATATCAACCAAGTTTGAAAGTTGATGATTTAAATGACAAATTTCCCAAATAAATATATAGATAAATTTAATAATAATTAAACCCCCCCCCCCCCAAAAAAAAAAACTTGCAAGTGTGAAGGATTTATTTTAAAAATCATGTCTTGTTAATTTGTCAGTTCATCTTCATTTAAAATTTCAACAATGTAATAATGTGAATTGAAGAGTTAATCTTCATATGATTATGTGTTTTGCGTTGTCTGATCACTTTGCTTTTCTCATAGTCTTAATGATTGAGGTCTTGCTTAATCATCGCTCGTGCATTTAACAAATTTGGTGACTTTCTAAATGTGTATTCAATAACTATTGCATTGAATATATATATACTGTTGTAAGATGTTATCGGCCAGAAGCTAGTGTGGAGGAACCTTGTACTCTGCTTCTGAAGTTCTGAATATAAGGAAACTGGTGTTACAAAAAAGAAAGAATATAAGGAAACTGAAGACTCTAAGTATATAGTATATATGACATGGGAGAACCATGAGATGGAAATGAGAAACATAGACTTCCTTTAAATAAACTTGTTTAAGAATTCTGATCCTAAATTATACTCTTATCTCTATAAGAAAAATCTAGAATCTAAAACACTTAGTATATCACATGGGAAACGCGGGAATTAGTGCAACCATAAAGGCACGTTGAAATCTATATTATAATAGTTCAATTTTAAGGTTCCTAAAGCTCCACGTCAACAAGTTTGTGGGCCCCATGCGTTTAAATTTTAAAAACTTATAGTTTTTTTTTAAAAATGACTATGAATAATGAATACACTTTAGCAAAGTGGTATAAGGCATCTAATTAAGTCTACAAGTGTGTGGGTTCAAACCAGCAGATGTTATGTATTTTAGTTTTTTCGTTTGGATTATTATCATATGGACTTTTTATTTTTAATGTTTTTATGTTTTTTTCCTCTGGACTTATTGTTTAAAGCCCAAAATAGTGGAAAAATCCTAAAGTTTGACGAAATCAAACCCAAAAACAATTAAAAATGGATCGAAAAACGAACAACCAAAAAAAAAAACGAGTCTCATGCGGCACTATCATGTCCTAATATATCTTTTTACTGTTACAACATATTTCCTAATATATATTTTCAAAAAATTATGTATGTGAAATAAAATAAAAAAATAGTTTTGTTATTTATGAAATAACTATGTAATTTCTCTTCAATTTTTAATAGTTACTATAATTTCATTTTTATTTAGCTTCGGCGGATGGATTTCCACAGTCGATGACGCCGTAGAGAAAAATACGACATTATTCATGAACAAAATCCAAACTTACAAAAAAACATATCCAAACCTATCTATTGAAACCCAAACAACAAATATTAGCTTAAATTAAAGTTATTTTCAAATTGATAAATCGCTTAGTACAAATATAAATAGTATAAATAAATATTTATATCAAGTTTTGACTTCCGATATAAAAACTATTTCCAACATAAAAAAACAATATAGACATCTATTTTTATACACTAAAAATTATTTATAATTTAGTTATTCCTATAAACCTTATTTCGCATATAAATAACATTTAACACATTATATATACAATATTTTCACTTTGCACTCTTGCTACATTCTTTCTATTTCATCATTATTTGGTATTATTAGAATAACCCACTAAACGAATAACCGAAAAAAAACACAGATCCCGACCCCGCGCTTGCGCGGGGGTTATGCAGCTAGTATGAATAATACTTGTGATCTTCTAGCTACAAAAAGGCATTGTACATGCTTGTATGAGGGTAAATGTGATCTTTAGGCTGTTACTGTCAAGTTGAGAATATGGAAACCGTTCTGAGTAGCGAGTTAATCATATAAACACCCATCCCCGACTTCTTCACCTTTACTGGAGGCTGTTGTTAGTTTGTGCTGGCTACTCCTCGAGTATCCTGTTTATTCTTTAAAACTTCAACATTCACACAAAAAAACTGGAGTTATATAAAGGTTGCGACTAACATTATCAAAAAGTTAATGTAACCAACATGTTTCTTTTTTACCAAAATAACCAACATGTTAAACATCTCAGTTTTCCCTTAGTTCTTACTAAGATGGAGAACAATAATCTCAAGTCTCTTTATATTATTATCCTTACTAAGATTGAGAACAATAGACTTTCTCAAATCTCTTTAGATTCGCCAACATACCCAACGCACAACATGATGCATGAAAGCTAGTAGTCTGCGTCATGTTCATCGTGAAGGTCTGTGCTTGTTTATGAGCAACTCCAAAGACATAATTTCCTCTTTAGATGAAGCATCTCATCAAAATATATCGTCTGCTCTTCTATCAGCTTCTCCCTCTCCTCCACAAACTCTTTCTCTCGAAACGCTATGAAGCTGGAGACCTCATCATACCTGCAGAAGAATCAAACCAGAAGATTTTTGTAAGTATGTATGCATACATCTTGCGCAAATCAACAACTTCATCACGCTCCGCTGCTACAGCATCTCAAAATTATTCTCGTATGTGTCAGATTGAGTCTTTGAAAAACTTGTATTGTGAACCATCTTGAATCACCAAAGTCGTTTTTTTCCAAAGTAAAAAAGGTGTAACAATCGGCAATTTAATACAGCAACGGTGTATTTTCCGCGATAAAAACATACCTTAGAAAATACTCATTCAGCTTTTAGAGTTGCTTCTTCTTCCCAGAGCAAAAAAAAAAAATTCTGAAAGTATCCTCCTTCATCTTAACTTTGTACTCCCCCATTCCTTAGTTTCTTGTAAGTTTTTTAGCAGTCATATTAAAAATGTTGTCCATCCTGTGTAGTATGTAGCCTGTAACACCGAGCTTACGTGAGCGCACAACCACATATCCACTATACAAAAGAAGCAAACCAACATGACTATAAGATGGTGCATGAAAGACCCCAGGGTCGATCAGTTTAGTGGAACGCCTAAGAAACCTACGCCTCAGTCAGTTTAAACCATACATGTCCAAGACAAAGCACCGACCATGAATTAGTATATGGAATAGTAAATAAACAAAGTTACAAAAGGTATATGACCAACCACATACAAAAATACGCCAAACAGAGGACGAAACCAAAAAATATGTGGGGGCAACTAAAACATGTAAGAACATTATCATGTTGTGAAGCATCTTCCTTTATCTAACCTCCCTAACTTCTAACAACGAAAATGGAGCTTTGACCTGATCTGTAATAGAGTAGAAGATTTAACTGACAGAAAACAAAAGAAAAGTCAGTGTTTCATATTTCAAAACAATTAACATAGATAATGGAAGCTTAGAGTTACCTACTATCTAGCGTCAAATTCTTTCTCAAGCTTCAGAGATGTCATGGCACTTAATGATTTTACACCGAGGAGGCACTTAAACTCTCAACCTGAACGTACAAACACTGAAACACACATAAAAACACAAACTTTCAATACAGATCATTGCACAGTAAGACCGAAACATAGAGAAACCGTAGACTTTACCTTGGCATAAGCATCTTGAAAGGATTTGTAGAAAAAACAATATATGGATCGGGTGGAGAGAGAGTAATATACACAAGTTCCTTTCTAAAACTTACAACCTAAGCCTCTGTTTCATCTCAGGGTCCGAGTCACCATCGCTTCTCCTTCCTCCGTCTTCTTCTTCGTTTCTTATTTCGCCGGAACTAACAGAAAACTCAATCGAAACCCCTACCTTCTTCTCTCCCTCTACTTCTCCCCTAATTAGATGAAACAGATGTGCAGAGAAGAAGATAATCGAAGAAGTGGAAGACGAATCGGAAAGGAAGAGGAGATCGAAGAAATTAAGGTTAGCGTATCAGATGTCGCCTCTTCTTAACAAACAGGTCAAGATGAAAACTAAAAAAACACAGGCTCAAAACTATCCAAATTGAAGCCCAAACGTAGCAGGGTTTAGATGACGTGGTAAAACAACAACTTTTCATTGGTTGAATTTCCTAACGTACGTGGACATGGTGAGAAGGGGCCCCTTTTAATAGTGTTAGATTTGAAAAGAGTTCAAAATTTGATAAAATCATCCATATTTTTATTTTTTTCAAGAAATAACTATTCATTTCAAGATGTGTGGGATATCAAGAAGACTTATGGATCTTTTTTTCAAAATGTCAAGAACCACTTTAGCTTTCTTCTTGTCAACGGGTGAAAATGAATCATATTCATGACCAACCTTCTTGGTTGGAATAATCTGTTTGGGTGTGCTATTTCTATGAAATGAAGATTGCTGTGAGAGAGAAAGCTTCCTCTCTCGTTCACTCTTTGCATGGTAACAATCTTTAATTATATCTTTCTTTGAAACGTGTCTCTCTTCCCCCCCCCTCTCTAAATCTGATTTGGTTGATTTTGTTTTGTCCATAATGACAATACTTGCATCTGTGATACCATCGGGTTGTGTATTGGCAGCATGAACATTGTTCTCAATATTTCTTTTATCGCTGCTAACACTCTCACTCTGCAATTCCAATGTGAATGTCAAAACCAACATAACAATCATAGTTATTAAAAAAGCCAGCCAACATAACAATCCAGTTATAAGAAAAGCCAACAATCACATAAGGAAGCAAAATTCGTACATAAGAAAGCAAATCCAAAAATTCTGACATAAGAAAGGAAAAAAATTCAAAGATAACAATCCAAATTCAACTGTCACTACGGTAACTTTGTATTTCTCCTAGTATTTTGCATCACTCGATGTTTGGGAGAGGGTTTGGTACTAACCCCTAGTTCGTTCCCATCCTTCCCGATGTCTGAAAGTGTGAGTTAAGTTCATTAGATTCAGTGCCTTCTGGTTGATTCCCACCTTCTCCTCCCTAGTTTCCATCCTATCACCGAGAAGCTTCACCTCCTTTACGCACTGACCAAACCCATCAGTCATAACTTCCGTCATTTCCTTAAACATTTGTTCAATCTCTTCTCTCGTAATCCCATTCTACATCTCTCACTTGCTTCTACTATTTCTGAGAACTTGGACCAGCATCAATATCCATAGTCATCAACTTCCAGAAACGAGCCAACTCATCTGTCACCTCTACAGCGGGATTATCCAGGTTCTTAATATATTCGCAGTTAGACCAGTGAGGTGCTCGAACTAATCAAGGAGAACCTCACCAGTTTTGTACCAATAAGACACCAAAGCTCATATTTCTTCTGGATATCCAGCTGGTAATAGAGCATATAATGAACTATCCTTGGCGCCATCAAAATTTCAACTCCAAAAACTTGATGAACACTACCAACCATGAATTCTTCAGGTCCTCCCATTCATCATCATGTAGAGCGGCCTTTACAGCAGGAAGCAATGGGTCATCAGTATAATATCCAATGCTTTTGCTTGGAATGGGCTCTTCCCCTAAGGTGAACATCCTCTTCGGAAGTTCTGGTAAATCCATTTTACTGCTTGCAAAACAATGAAAAAACAACATCTCAAACACAAAAAATAAGAGAGCAGAAACAAACTTACGGAAGACTTCAAGAAAACTTACGAAAAACTTTGTGAAGAGTTCTTGAAGACTTCGCAAAGACTTCATGAATACTTCGTGAAGACTTCATGACTAGTCAAATCTGAAAAGAAACCATTATACATCGAATAAACGGATGAACATATCGTTGGAAAGCAGAGAAGTCGAGGTCCAAAACAGGGAAGTTAGTTCGCTGACAGCTACGGTAAAACTCGACAAGAAGAAAGAAGGTCCCGACGGAGAAACGAATAGTTTCAGTAATGAAATGAAACAGAGAGGAAGAGCTTACTAGCAGTGGAGTTGGAATACAACAAAAACGGTCTCAGATCTGAAAAAAAAAGACAAGCGGTTTAGTTTAATCGACGACAATACTCTGGTAGACGAAGGCGAAGCAAGGTTTACCAGAATAGCAAGGTTACAAGAGATAAAAAGGACGGAGAAGAAGGAAATCGCCTTTATAGTCCTCTGAAATCGCCTCAGAGAAACATCTAGGATTTCCTCGTGTATTTAACTTTTTTTTAGAAACACCAAAAAGTAAAAAAAACATATTTATATGTCCGTAAATTTTTAGGCTTAGGTAAATAAAGTTTGGTTTAACTTTGGTTATTTTAAAATTTAAGGTGAAATTAAGGTCCGGTTCGGTTTGGAAGACTTTCAAAGAATTCTTCGACCATAAATTACACTGGAAGATTCATGGGAAGTCTTCTAATCCATTCGTCCTAGACGACTTCTCAAGAAGTCTTCTAAAGGTCTTCTGACAGTCTTCATGATCCTAAAAGCAAATAACTATGCAAAAAACACTTTCTTAAACTTAAAAGAAACTTAGAAAGTGCTTAGATCAAGTTATTAGATAGTCAAATATATATAGGTCAGATTAAAAGAGTATATATATGATTTCAAAATCCAACCCTAAAATTACTAACAATACTACAACATATGTTACCATACCCTAAACCAAAGACTATCATGACTCAATCTACATTTACTCATCTATGTTAAAATTAATCAATTTCAATAAAACTAAATTTCCATATTTTAGAAATGTTTATTAATACATGATTTTATTTTTTCCCTTTGTAAATATTTTTTTATAAAATTTATTAATTATTTATAAGATCTAATCCTTAGACATCCCCCGGAAGATTTCTGGATGACTTATGGACGACTCATAGATGACTTATGGAAGACTTTGATTTAGGCGGAAAACCTAAAATTTCCCAAAATTTAGGATAGGCAAAAACCCAAAATTCTACTAAAATTTAGGCAGGATGTGTAGGAAGACTTCTTTAAAACTTCTGTGAGTCTTCCGGACCCTAAAATTGATGAACCATGCAAAACACACTTTCTTATACTTAAAACAAAACTTAGAAAGTGTTTAAATCAAGTTATTAAATAGTTACTAAACATATATGGGTCAATTTGAAAAAAAAAATTGAAAGTACGATTTAGAATCTAACTCTAAAAATACATACAATACTATAACATATGTTAGCAAACCCTAAACCAATGACTCATGAGCCAATATACATTCACTCATCTATGTTGAAAATAATTCAATTTCAGATAAATTAAATTTACATCATTGAGAAATGTTTATTATAATATGATTTCAATTTTTTTACCTATCAAAATATGTTTTATAAAATTATAAAATTATTTTTAAGATCTACTGAACAAGAAGACTTATAAAGAAGTCATCATGAGAAGACATAAAAAATGGTAAAGAAGTCTTCTCTAACGGAGGGTTATAATGACAAAACTGAATATAGATTTTTTGTTTGTTCATAAGGGGGCTGTTGTAATTTCACTAGGCTTTTAGGTTACTTTTGCATTTGATTGAATTTGGGGTACACTTTTGTATTCAAAATCAAGTTTTGAGTCATATTTGGCAAATTACATTTCAGTTTATTAGTGTTAATATCAACTATCAAGTATCTTGCGTAGATATTTTGTGTCCAAGTCTATGGTTTCATCTTATAGATAGTCATAACTCAATTCTAAAATTTAGGGGATGTTAATATGCAAGTTTATATATTATTTTCAGAAACTAAATCAAACAATAAATATTATGTTTTTAATATTTTATTCAAATAAATAAGTTTTGCCATAAAAAATTAAACTTGCATACATATTTTTGTAAATTAGATAGAACTGAACATTGAGTATGAAGTTTGACTTTGTGTCGAATACTCTATAGCCATGCGATTTTGATATTCAAAAACCGAATCGAACTGAATTTTCGGTTAACCAAAACTTTGAAAAAATAATTTCAAAATTAACTGGTTTACATTTTTGTTTAATTTTATTTTCTAATTTTTATCCAAAATAACCGATTTTTATTTTTGTTTTCGGTTAGAATTGGTATAATTTTCTAAAAAACTTGAATATTTTGGGTAAATTCGGCTATTTTGGTTAAATTTATTTAATCTAGTTATTTTGGTTTGGTTATTTTTGATATTTTCTATTTTTATATTTTCTTACAAAAATCAACAACCGAACCAAACAAAAAACAAACAAACCATATTTCAAAAAATTTCCCAACTAAACCAATATTAAGATCATAACCGAACTGAAAATCAAAAATTTAGATCTGTTTGGACAAAAACCTCTGAATTTCTACATAATCATACTATATGTTATCTACTTAATATCATATATTTTTATAATACTTACGTCGCGCAAGGCACGGGTCTTATTCTAGTGTGTAGGTAAAAGGGTAGATTTTGAGGGATATATTTTACACATGAAAGTATCTCTAAATTCAATTAAAATATTTCAAATAAAATGAGTTATAAGAATCTATCAAATTTGAACAACACAAGATTATAAATGTTATATTCAAATCTTTGATTAAATAACTGTAGATTTTAAATTCTTTAAGTAAAATAAATGTAATATAAAATTTAATAACTAGATTTCAAAATCTTTTAATAATTGTATTTTAAATATAGTAACCAATAACACTAGATTTCAATAAAAGATTTAAAATGAATCATTGAATAACATCAGATTATAAAACCTAAAAATTAACTTGAAATCCACCATGTCACCGCTTTTTACCTACTAATGAACAGTAACTAGTCACAATTTTGACGTGTGCAACAAGTAAGTTAGTTCGATAATATGTTATTGATACAAATTTCATTGTTTAAAATGTTAGCAGTTGAGCCTCAAAGTTTAAAGTGTAAACTTTTTCAAACTTCATGGTTTTGTATGCAATTTCCCCTTAAAGTTTCCAAGAACAAACAAACAAATTTCATGCTTGAGCCTAATGTTCTCATTGTATCTCCAATCATTGTCAAGACCAACAGTCTGTTGTCCTATAATTTAACATTTTACTTGGATTTGTATTGGACTTGTATTTATCAAGAGATACTTTTTGTAACTTATTATTAAGAGATACTTTGTTTGTGTTTTACGTTGTTCCCCATGTAGCGGTCTTATAGGCATTATTCAGAAAGCAATGCATGGTGAGATACTGAGATGCATGAGTCAAGTCTAACATAGATGATTGTGAGAATAGATGAGGATATAAGAGCATGATTAACGCTATAAGTGTTTGTCAGTTTCTTAAATAAAAATTTTTCTTTTTGTCCAATTAAAAAAAAAGAAGTTAAAATCGAACCAATTGCGAGCTGTCACATGTCGTGGGATCCACAAACAGTGAAAAAACCCTTCCATAAATGATCTTTAACTCATGCCTTTCATCACTGGTTTTTGTTTTTAATGTGGCGCCTACACAATATTTTACTTTTTTTTGTTAGGGACCTTGTGCTAAGGTCTCCCGATAAAGATGGTCTAAGTTCTTGCAAAGACTTATCTCTGTATGAAACAATCCTCTTTGGGTCTGCCTAAAAAGGTCCTTTATTAATAGAACTAGAGTTTGGTCCGCCATACGGACGGATTATTAACTAAAAAAATGATATAATATATCATAAATTTTATTGAATTTTCAAAATATATTTTATTGAAATTGTAAATAGTTTAATACCAAAAAATACACTTATACGGCATTCAAAATTTTAAGATTATAATTATACATTTGTATATATTATATATTTTAATAACTCATTTTCCGTGCTTTATGTAGGATATGTGTTACTTTTATAAAATAATAATATTTATTATAATATTTTTTATATTATAATTTAACACTTGAATTTGTGATCTAAGAAAAAAAAATTTAGGTATTTCAATTTTTATAGTTGCCGTTTGTTTAAAGAAGAGAGTTATCCATGACCGCTGAAATTTTGGAGACAGTAAACAGTTTAACTAAAGAATTTAATAGTTTTGGGGTGTGAATATTGTTTTTTACAAATTTATAGGGGCCTATATCTATAAAATAGTGTTTGATCATTTGGATATGTATTGTGTCGTCATAACTGTTAAATTTTGAGAAGTAACTCTTTGGTTGTATATGTAGACAAATAATATATATTATTTGAGAACAAACATATAATTAAAGTGTCAAGGAAAAAGAAACATATAATCAAAGTGGAAATTAAGTGAGAGTGTAAAAAGGAAATAATGTACATATTAGTTTGAACTTATTTCATATGAAAAATTGTTCAGAAAACTTACTATAGGTAATAACACTGAATTAGGATGCAAAATTCAATGAGTCAATGCTCTCAGTTTCATTTGCAAATCTAAGATCTGCAAGGATTAACAGCAATGACACAAATGAAATTACCAAAACAAAATGCCCAAAGATGTGATCTCACAAATTTATTATCTCAGGTCTAGAATTTGGCAATCTGCAATAGGATCTAAGACCCATGAACTGTTTGCAATTCTTGCTCTTGCTCTCCAAGACTTAGCCAAGGCTTCAACATCAATTCGTCTTTGTGCCAGAGTTTTCTTCTTTCTTGGCTCAACACTATGACCAACATTACACACTATGACCATTGAAGTCATCATTAGAAATGAGTCACCTACATTGTTCCTCCTGTTACTATATCAAAAGATACCCTTTGTAAGCCCATCGATCTGATGGTTTGGTGTTAAAGCCACAATCATCATACCATATACCGTGAAGTATGAAGCTTGTTAGTATTGAGTAGTAGGACCATAAGAACTTAGCCACAGTCTAGTCGTATCCAATCATTGAGTAAATGATCAGCGTGTAAGCTCCCGTTTGTATCGTGTTGTACACATGATTTACACGGCCACCTGCGCCATATCAAGGACATGTTCTCACTGTGGTCTAACCATTGTTTAAGTCTTCAAGATATCACATAAGAAGAGTATTCAGAATTGTTAACTTGCAATATTGCATATGGAATGGCTAAGTACATTCTAGTAGCTTTTTCATGGTAGAAAGGCTCAATGGCGATAGCGGGTTGAACGGTTTCAGTGTTTGTGGCACCGAGAACAGTATCGTACATGACTCCAAATAAGTTATTAATGTCTTGCTCCTTCTATCTGTTGTGGTTTTGGGATGAATCAATCACATTTTAATAAGATGAAGTTTAATAAATTAAATATGGAAGCATGTTTACATATCCGTTCATGTTTGGCAGAAAACCAAACCAAACCCAACATGATGCCAATATTGTCATGAGACCAATATTATTTCAAGAAGCAAGCTTTGGGTTGAGTAAAAAACGGCTGCGAGAACTTAGTTCGGAAGCAGAGATCTTTCAATCATGGTGGTGGGGTACTGAGCTTTTTGATGGAAATCCTGGTTTCTCCTGAAGTAGACACTGATGTTCATGTTAGATCTAATACTAATAGTAATGTTTTTTCTATAACATACCGATAAAGAGAGGAGTTGGTGAATAGTTGAGTAAAGTCCACACTCATTTGTGACTTAACTGAAGGTGTCGTGACGTCAAGCATCCAGGTTGCAGTATTGTACATGCCTTGATCTTTGGAACCCTTTCACCCGCCTACAGAATAATGCTTTTAGTTTGAGTACCCAGAATTTCCAATGGATATAACTAATGATCACATCCAACACAATCAGCGAATAAAAAAATGTGACTAATGATCACATCCAACATAATCACACACTATATGACTTAGAAAGTGAAATGCTGAACAAATGATTGACAATTAATTGAATAAGAATTGTCAATGAGTTGAATCAGGCGGAGGATATAAAACTGGAGAAGCATCATACCGTGGAAGGTCGCAACCTCAGGCTTCCATCTCCAATTGAGATAGTCTGAACCGCGCATTCCATTCCTCTGGCAATCTGAAGCTTCATCAATATAATGACACGATCCAGGTTGCAACAATGAATGCTTGTCGTCATCCTTAACCATCGATACTTTGAACAAATCGCAGTCTCTCATCTACTCAACCATCATCACCTCCTCCACAGATTCGGTATTGTTTTCCTCAATGGACTCTTCGTTGCAGGAGGCTCCTTCACGTTCCGATCAGGTTTTGCGGTGAGATCAACGCTGTCGGGTTCACTCTCTATTGGCGGAGATGAATGAGAGCTAAGAGAAAACAACAAACCCTAAATATTGATGGCTCCCACTCGAAGAACATGACTAAGGTAATAGTTTTCTAAACAGCCAAAAAGAACGTCAAAGCTCATTATATACACCATAAAACCCATATTCAATCGAGAACAGCCACAAGAAATCTTGAAAGGAGGAAGACACATGGCAGTTTTTTCACTTTTCTACTATGATGTGGCACTCTCTGAGAAGAGAGTGTTCTCTTTTATATAGATAGATAGATGTTTTGTTTCTCAAACAAAAAAAGATGATATATATATATTTATTTATTTGATCCAACAAGAGTACTATTACAATATTTCTAAAATATGTACAGCACACATTCATTTGAGAAGAGGAAGACAAATATATGTATGTTCCATTCTACAAGTCTGATGATTAATTCCCTAGTGACGATGACAAAATATAGATTTTCCATTCTATAGTAATGTAAAATCAAGCTAGATTCAAACATGGTTTGAAATAAGAGAGCTGCTCATTGTAGCTAAACAGAATACTGCTGCCAACTCCATAGATCCGCGGAATCAAAACCATTGATAGACGCACTAGTTCCGCCACAACCATAAACAGCCTCATGATGAGGATGGTGTTCCTCTTCAAATACCAACATTTCTTGCCACACCAATTGCATGTCACTCTCTGTGGACGAACCATGATGATGATTCTCTTCCTCTTCCTTCATCGAGGTCGTTAAACTAGGACTCTTGAGCTCTTCAGAATCCATGAGGATCACATCATGATGAATACAAGGCTTGATTATGGGTGTTACTTCGTTGGTGTTACACGTGTGGTTTCCGATATATGTGATGCTGAACAACCTGGGTTCGGACTCTAGCTTCTGCACTTGCTTTGTTGCCTTGCACCCTTGAGTGTATTTATGTGTGCACCTAAAGTAACTTCTGCAAAACATTAATGAACAAAATAAAATTTTAGACAAAATGTATATTCCACAACCAATTAAATCCAGACAACATATGGTAGATATAAATGCGGTCCATGTATAATAATGCACCACCAACATGAATATTTATACACACACGTCTCATTCGTATTGTGGATGAATATATACGTAAAAATAACCTTGGGAATTTGGCATTAAGAATCTGTTTTTGTCCATATTTCCTCCAAGAAAAGGTGTCCTCAAGTATGGTAGACTCTACCGTCCACGTCTCCGATTTCTTCCTGCTCAAAATGTTGTAAACTTATAAATAACAACATTTGGCTTTGTATGTAATTATTAGTTTTGCAACCAAAGCTAAGCGTCTTGTTTGTTTGTGGACCAACATCAACACTAGATCTTAAATGATCGCCTTCTTTATTAGTACGAATCCAAGTCGATTCATTTATATTGTATGATCATTACCAAAAAAAAATAGAATCAGAATTGGTTATATTAAACTCTTTACCACTATGGTAAATAAGTAAAAAAAGGAGATACGACCTTAACCTAGTGGTTTTTACTAATATCACAACCGTATCATACTTAAGTCGGGTTCAAACTCTTGCGTGTGTGAATTCTAGTCGGTAACAGAAAAAGTAAGCGAGAAGGTGAAACTTACTTTCTCTTGTAGCATCCTCTTTTACCCTTAACTGGTCCCAATCTTTTCTGACTATCGCCAGAATCCTCAAGCTTGCCGTCGTTGTCGCAGGAAGCATTTTGAGAGCCTTCGATGGTGGTGACAAGAGCAGAGGGAGAGCTGGGTTCGAAGGAATCAAGAGTAGAGATTGTGTCATTGATAAACCCCAAGATTTTCTCCACGAGATCCTTCGCTGGACTTAGACTGGCCGACCCGTGCTGAGAGAGGAGTTGCTGAACCTTAGTGGTCATCTCGTGGCCTTGAACGAGTTGGTCCATAACTTTTAGCTTTATTGCTTTGTTATTGCTATTAATATCCATTTTGGTGAATCTGAGGGAGTTTTGGGTGTGTGTGTTTTAATGTTTTCCTCTTTTGGTGTGGGCTCTATGATTAAAGGGAAGAGAAATGTGTGTGTAAATATAATGGAGAAAAGAAACTTGTAATGATGAGATCTTTTTTTCTTTTGTTGGATTGCTTTGATTTTTTTGGAGAGAGGAAGATGTAAGGAAATGAGGAGTAGAGAGATGGACAAAGACAAGAGAATGCGATGAACTTATCCATTTTTTTCATCTGCTTATGGGAGCTTCGTGACGTTGCATTAGTGACATGGCAATGATGTCACTCGTCCCTTAGTGAGAAGGGAAAACAAGTTTTGCTTAGTTAGGGTTATTCAATTATTTCTATAAGCCTTGGATCAAAATTCGTATCTCATTGATTTTATATGGTTTTTGAAATAGAATCCAACTCGTATTTGATCTAGTAAGATAGTGATTACATTACTTGAATTTATTTAGAATAATAAGTTTTTCTTAGGGTCACATTTTGAGTAGCACTTTTATATATAACAAGTACTAGTACTCTAATTATATCTGTCTAAAAACGTTTGTTTACTGCCCCAGCTCATCCAAGTTAGACTGATTACGCTGAAAGAATCATATGAATAAAGGTTATTTTGACTCTAGTCTAGCTTTAACTCATTCGCTTTCCAGTTAGACTAACCTATCAGCTCACTTCAATAATATAAAATGCGAGTATCAAATCTATACTTTTCTACCCAATTTTATTTTCTAGAAGCTATTTTATATTAGTCTTAATTTTAATATAAATTATAATGACACGAACGCTTTGAATGAAAAGTTTTTTTTTCAGAGTCACTGTTATTTTTCGGAAAAGTTTTTGTTAGGCATATATTCGCTTAATATATAATATAAGTTAGCTTCGTGAAAAGGCATAACTATTTATCATGCTTTTTTATACGTATTTTTTTATGAGGTAGTTTTGCAACAAAAATATGGTTATATATTGATCAACATATCAAGAATACAAATTAATAAATTTGAAACTAACTATTGACTAATGGCATATGTAATAAGAGTAATTATTGTGTTTATCCCCTACGGTGAATCTCTAAATGCACCAACCAATAGAATTACATTATTTTATATTCAACATTAAAAAAAAACAAAATATTGTCGAGTTATATTATATTTTAAAAATTTTAAAATAAAAATAAATAAAAAATAATAGTAGTTGCAAAAACAAATTAAATTTTTTTAATACTTTTATCAAAACACTAAACCCTAAATCCTAAACCTTAAAACCTTTTTGTAAACCCTAAACCCTTGGATAAATATTTCATTAAAAAATATATTTTTAATACCGTCAGCAAAACACTAAACTCTAAATCCTAAACCCTTGAATAAACTTAAACCTTGGATTAATCATAAATCATAGGGTTTAAGATTAATCCAAAGGTTGAGGATTTACCCAAGGGTTTAGGGTTTGAGATTTAGGGTTAGTGTTTTGCTGACGATATTCAAAATATTTTTTAAATTTTTTTTTTGTTTGTAATTACTATTATTTTTATTTTAAAAACATAAATAACTCGATAATATTTGTTTTTTTTTAAATAATGAATATGAAACAATAAAATTTTATTGGTTGGTAAACCTAGAAATTCACTATAAGTGGTAAATCCAAGAATTTTTCATGTAATAATGTACCAGTAGCGTTAAAAGGACAAAATATTTTATAAAATTGCAAATTTAGGAAATGATTTTGGTATTTGTTATTTTGGTGGATAACTACCATGTACAGTACAACACCATCAGAAGCCAATAACTCCTCTCCACATTCGTGAGCAGATTCATAAAGGAGATCGTTATAAATACTCAAAAGCGTCGTTGTTGTGTCTCACCTATTTTCATTAATTCAAAAAGTTGGTTCTCTAGCCAAAGTTAAATGCAATTTAAAACAGCTGGCAAATTTATTATTTGAAACTTTTTTTTGGTAAAATTATTATTTGAAACTTACTATATAAAGTCGTATTCGTCGACGACATGATTGGAGTAAAATTTATTAGGCCAGCATTTTTGTTTACAGACCCGTCCCCGCAACGCAAGTAAAACATTTGCTTTAGGCCACTAGATATATTGAAAGATTTAGGATGTTGGTCTGGTCTCATAGTTAACTAATTTGACTTTGCATAAGCGTATGCCCCTGTTCAACGCCCCCTATCCTTCTATTTTAACGGTATTTAATTATTTTATAGATTTTTGTATTTTTTCAAGAGTGAATTTGATGAATAATCACAAAAGATCAAAATATTGAGAATATAATCATTTGAAGAGAGAATAACAATTTGGGTCACATTTTGACTTTGTCCAACAGAATAAGACACTTTGGGCTACTGAGGCATATTATCGATGGCAAAAGACCAGCCTGCCCCTAATTTGGACAACGAGATGGGTTTTAGTTAGAGTGTTTAGTTAGGTTTTTTTTTGGGTTTTGAATTTCAAAACTGGAACCTTTACTTCCTCGTGTTTCTGCATTTGACCTTTTTAGTCGTTTCATTTTCTCTCCCCTAACTTTGTTCTTATCGCCGCAGAAACTTGGAGAGCAAAACGCGGAGTTGACGATTTCAGATTTGTGAAGATGACGACAAGAAAAAGAAGAGAAGGAAAAGACCCGATATCCGGTGGATCGTGTTTTTAAGAAATGTACTTTTTCTTGTTGTTTTGGTTTATTTATGTTCTGTGTTGTTTTTGAAATCCAGGTTGATGCATCCGTTTCGGGGGAGGTGAGGACTGTTGATGAGTCTCATATAAGTGGGAAAGAAATGGTAACCTATGTGAGTGACTCATCCCCGTGTCCAAGGAGCAAGAAACACAGGCCGATCGAGTCAGAAGCAGACTTGGCGGCTTTGTTATTGGCGAAAGCCCCATATAGCTTAGAACAGATTGTGCCAGCTGAGGAGGATGTTGATTTTGGCTATTTCAAGCAGGTGTTGCTTGCAAACCCGAAAGTGTAAGTAATAACATTTGAGAATGGTTGATGTTTAATGATGTTGTACTAATACCTTGTTATTTTTTTTGCAGGTTGCATTTGGGGGCAGGCAAATATGATTTGGATAATGAATTTTTCCTGGAGTTGGCAACCCCGAGAAAATGGGTGTCAAGCAAGGTATGGTATAGGTAGCTTAAATGGCTTCCATTACGTTTTGGTTATTTATAATTTTTTTCTGTGTTTTGGCAGCATATGGAAGTGTTGGTGGACTATATCAGTGAGAAGCATGCTGATGTGTTGAAGGAGAACAGAGCAATGTTTGTATCACCTTGGTTTATCTCACAGCTGGGTGGGAAATCGCGGGCGTTTAAGGCAGCCACATATAAGGGGCGAGTTTTTTCGGACCCGAAGCTTGCTGGTTATTTAACTGAAGAAGGGAAGAAACTTGGGGTGGACATAGACTGGCTGTACACTCCTATGTTCTGGGGGACCAATCATTGGGTTGGGTTGCGCATTAGTATTACCGAGTGGAGTGTGCTTGTCTATGATCCAGACCGAAGTCTTAGAGAACTGGATGATGTCATGGAGTTAATGACACCAATAGCTCAGATGCTTCCTTACATAGTACGGAAAGCCTGCCCCGTTGAGTATCTGCAAGGGAATGGGGTTGTACCTTTTGGTGTTCAGTTGATGGCTGATGGTTACCAGAACACACGCAGTGGTGATTGTGGGCCTGTGGCTATGAAGTTCTTAGAGTTGGCTGCAACAGGTGTTGAGGAACCAGATGTAGAGGACATCACTGATGAGTTGGTTGACATTTTCAGGAAACACTATGCTATGCATGTGTACAAGGATTGGGTTGTACCGTTGTACATGGGATGAACTAGTAGGGTTGTACATGTGTTGGTTTTTGTTTTTTGTGATCTCGGTTGTTTCGGGGGCAGTGTTTGTACTATTTTCTGTTGGTCTTGACTAGTACTATTTGCTGTAGTTGTTTTAACGGCAAGGTGGTAGGGGGGATTGTTTTTCATTTACTTGGTTGTGTGATGGTATTGTAATGTAAAACCTGGATAAAGAAGCTTGTAAGTTGGTACTCTAAAACTTCCAACATTATAATGTGCTTTAAAATCTGTTTAGCTTCTAAAGTAGTTTGAGAGAATTGATTGTATTGTGTAAAGTAGTGTGTGTACATCGGTACATGAGAAAGAGTTTCGTAGATTAGTGAATTTTACATGGATAACTGGATTGTACAAAAAATAGGTTAGTCTGTTGGACCTCCTTTGTACACGAAAGTTGATTGTACAGACTAATAGCCCATGTACCAATTAGTTGCATAGTTGTTACACTCTTATATGAGATGTTTGTACTGACTGATAGTCTTTGTAAGAAGTTGTTTTATATTGAATTTGAACTCGTAAGTAAAATTTTACAATGTAATAGGGAAAGGTTGTGAAAGAGCAAATTAGTAGTTTGCAAATGATTGTACACTATAATAGGGTAGGAGGAAATTGACTTGTTAGTTTGAAATCTAAGAGGTTGATTGATTAGAAACTGATGATGAGAAACATTTAACAACATAGTCTAGTTTAGCAGAACAATTGTACATAACTTATAGACAACAAAAGGTACAACAACCATGTTTTTTAGGCTTCTGAGCTTAGGACAGGAAGAATACTAAGGAGGAAGACACTATGTACATAACTTATAGACAACAAAAAGTACAACAACACAGGCAACCATGTTTTTTAGGCTTCTGAGTTCCATGTGGGCATCTTTAATTTCCTGTTCGAATCCAGAGATCTCGTTTTTCAGCGTGCTAACCAGACTGCAGCAAGCACGGTTTTCAAGTGTAAGATTCTCGATCTGAGATTGACAGACCTGCACGACTTTTTCCGTGTCAACTGAAGCCATTTGAAGACCATCGATATTGAATTTGATGTCCTCGATTTCCTCAACCATACATAGATCCGTCCATTTGAATATGTGGTTAGGATTGTTCTACAAGAAGAAAGAAGGATAAGAATCAGAGATAATGTGAAGGTTGAGAAGGTCAATGTGTTAACGTAATTGGGAATACCAAAAATTGAGAACTTTGAAATTGGTATAATTGTGGAAAATGTTTACCATCGAAGACATACCTCATTGCCATATGGACAACTGTGAAATAAGCGGCCAGGGTTGGTGGGGGTTTTAGAAGTGCGGCGGGAAACACGGGCGCCACATGGGCAGTGCGTCGGGAATCCTCTGTCTGCCATGGAGAGTGTCCCTTTTGGTCAGAGGATGGGGCGTTTTTTTTGAAAGGAAGAGGAACCCTAATTTCAATGGTGTGTGCCCGAGCCTTATTTATTAGGGTAAAGAAGGGGTTTATAAGTGGTCTAGCAAAACGGTGCTGTATTAATAGAAAGTCCCCGTCTTGTACGGTTAATTGGCGTACATGTCCGTGTTTGAAAAAGGTGTACACATGTACAGTATATAGATAGTGCATGAGCAAACTGGCTAACGTTGCGGAAAATTATAGCAAATAAGAAACAAGCGTTATACTTCTCCCTAAAGGATCAACCAATACATGTTCGTAATGTTTTGACATGAAAACACAAAAAATAACAGAAAGGTACAATCAAGAAGCTGATCCTTGGTGAATTCGCTATCCAAAAGATGATGCCCGTGGATATAAGATTCACCACAGTCAGATGGGCCTAACGCAGCGAGTGCGATTGTGACCAGTGCCACCACAACGTCCACATTTGTTTGGGATTGTTTTTGTTTTCTTGGGAGGCTGATCAAATCAGATAGAAAAAAAGTAAGTACAAGAATGAATATGACAATAGTCTATGAATAGGAGGGAAATGAAGTTACCTGAACCTCTCCTGTGGAAGGAATCCTTTTGTCCTTAGGTCTGCCAGAGGGGCGGCGGGTTTTAGGAGGGCAAATGGTGAGATCTTCGATATGACGGGGTATTTGTATGTCTCCTAAAGGAGCCTCAGGGGAGATAACACCAGAGTAAGTCTCTCTCCAGTGATGTGTCTTGTAGAATTCAGAAACCAATTGGTTGTAGGGGAGACCAATTGAGTCAGCAGCCAAAAGAGCATGTCCACATGGGATTTTAAGCTTCTGGAACACTTGACATGTACAAGCTTTTGTATCCAAGTGGACAGTGTTGTGGTGACCAAAAAGGCCCCTAACTGAATAGCTCCATTCCTTTGTTTGAGAGATTTTGC
>CAKOAT010066711.1:10485-62425 GCA_932364175.1 Eruca vesicaria subsp. sativa | reverse complement strand
GCGTCAGTGGGGTCTCCATATTTGGAGCGGAATATATGGGCTAAGACCTTCGATGTAGCACGCTTCTTGTAATGTCTACGCGTCTCAGTTTCGCAAGTGTGGTCCAATTGACACTTCTTAATAGTGTAATAGCCGCAACTGGTGAGCTCTTTTGCGAAGATTCTCCAATCACAGCGAGGGTCATGGCAACTGAGGACAATTGAATGCCTGCTGGTTCTGGTTTGCCTGAAATAAAATTGTTCTTTGATGGCGTATATTGCGAGACCAATTTGGCAGTCTTCCTTTGAGGCATACAGTTTTCCAACACAAGGTTCATCATCGTCTATATCCAAATCTGGGATGGTCTCAACTTCATACAAAGTGTCGTCAAACAGGGGGGGATGTCGAATTCCTCATCACTAATCTCTGATAGGGGACGGGTCTCACGGGCAGGTGGGGTTGGTGGATGGGGCAGGTCAGGCTGAGGGTAGGATGGGCGAGCTGTACTGGTGGAGCCAGACGATCGACGGTCAGGCGTACATGTACGAGTCTGTACGGGTGGAGGAGGTACATCATTTGACGATGAACGGACTTCAGGTTTAGAGTATGGTGGTAGTTCGCCTGAGACAATGACTGTGTTATCAAAAGCATTACCAGTGGTGCAGGGGGCGATATGGGGTGCAGTCTTTGGTACTGAGACCCCCACCATGAGCTCGGCAGCATCAGACCCACCAAGGTGATCGTCAATGAGGGGAGCCCAGAAGTCTTCGTCATAACCACGTGGTTGAACATCGTCAAAACCGGGAGGAATCGAAGTGTCGGACTGACTTTCATCATCGTCGTCCGTTATCCAGCTGTCTGGTATGTTGTCGGGGTTGTTTGTAAACATTTTTTGGAGGAGCTCATCTCCGCATAAGAGGGTTTCGTCTGCAGTGACAAAGCGATGGGCTTGTGATGGAGCTCCGCTCCCTGGCGCAGTTGTTGTTTGTTGTGTATTGTTGTTGTGAAAAAGAGAAATAGGTGGGATCTGAGACACGGATGGTGAACAGTGTAGAGGTTGACCGCTAACTGTGTTAGACTGCCGACTAACATGGTGCAGAGGAGGATAACTCCCAGGGTGGACAGGCTGTACAGGTGCTTTTCCACGGCGGTGTACAGGTGGACAACTCTGGGAGTGTACAGGTGGACGGGGCAGGGTGTGTACATGTTGATGCCAATTAGTATGTACGGATGTAGACCTTGGAGGCTGTACAGGCGGACAATTGGGAGAGAGGTCGAGTTCATCATCTTTGAAAAGGGAGAAACCTGGTATCTGAGAACCAGCGGTGGATGGACTGTGTGTCCTCTTGATAGGTTGATTTGGCGTGTTGAAAGGTAATGGATTCTCATCAACACGACTCATGTGAGGGGTGTTGAAGGTGACAAACAAGTTCATTCCTTTGTTTGTTTGAAAGTGCTTGTAAAAGTAGGAGACAACACCGTCATTTGTGAGCATTACTGGCGGTGTGGTGAGACCTGTTGCAAGCTCCTTTGAATTTGGTGGCCAGTAGCTAAGAGCAGCGGTGCGGATGATGTCGGAACTGTCAAAGAACTCCCTAAAAACAGTGCTCAGTAATTCAGACAATGGTATGCCATCACGCAGAGGCACAATCCTTGTCATGTGTTGTTTGTCTATGGAGAAGTTCCAGTGGTCGTCTGCTGAAGTTTTCCACTCGCCGGCAATTACCATAACATGGTCCGACATGTCCGCCGGCTGCTTAACAAAATTTAAAAAAAAGTCAAAGATCATTAGACAGATAATTAGGAGGTAAGTAATAAAGATTAATAAATTAACAGACCTTCTAAGTAAAAAGAGTAGCAGGAATATCTGTTTGAAGATGATTCAAGTCGACGATGGAAGCTGTTTTTTTACAGAAACACGACGGTGAAAGGTGTAAAAATTTGAACGGCGAGAATGATTTCGGTGAGGTAAAATAAAATGAAAAATCCTGGCCGTCTATTGAGAAAAGAAGAGTGAAGGATCAAACAGTGGGGAGCTTTGGAAGATATGTGTCTTGTCTAGATCTGAGGAAGTGAATCTGGGCCGTCGGTAGTTTGTGAAGATGGATGGTTCAGAATAAAGCCCGCCTGTTTTTTTATTTTTGTTAACGAGATTGAGGGATGGATTTGAACTAACAAAACTCATTTCTTCCCAAATCTAACGAGTGTTTAGGAAAAAGTGTACTTGTATAAAGAAGTGACTAGTTGTGCTATTACAAAGTACAAAAGTGACTCTGAACGTAAAATTCTCTCATTTGAATAGTATTTACTGTAGGATTGGACAATTTCACGACCAACTTTTATATTCTCTCTTGTAAGTGAGGGATGAAGAAATAAAAAACAAAAGCATGGGCTTCTTCGTTTTACTAGTTTTATGATAGAGAGTAGCTTGTAAAATCTATATCATACACAAAGCTTTCTATTTTTAAAATGAAATATTCAAACACTAACATAGACGATAACATCTGACCAAAAACTATATTATGACATGTATAATATAGTATGGTCATTTAAGAAACACATGCACTTTCTGCTAAGATCCATATGACACCAATTTCATATATGTTGTAAAAAAATGCATTCTTAAATGGTGAACCATAAATTAAACCATAGTTCCTAAACCCAAACCCAAAAAGGACGACATTGATATTAACGTTGTCAAGTAAACTTTAAACCCTAATGCCTATACCTAAACCATAAACCTAAATCTAAAGCCTTATCCCTAATCCTAGATCTTAAACCCAAACCCTTAAGAAAAGACATTAACATCTTCAGCTAAACCTTAATATCAATGTCAAAGTTTAGGTTTATGGTCTAGAATTTAGGATTTGAGTATAGTGTCTAGGGGTTAGGTTTAAGGTTTAAAGATTCACCATAAAAGTGCAACTAAGTACTGTTCAAAGTAAAACAAAGTCTACCCTTAAGTGTGACATACAAAATTATATAATAAATGATATAGTCTGATGCATGTGTTGCTATGTGGACCGAAAAATGTGAGACTATATATGTAAACTTGTAATTAATAACCCTGTTGGAACTATATCATATATAAAATAGGGTTGGCTCGCCGTACGAGTGAGAAGTTAATAAAACTACTTTATATAGATTTATATTAATTTTATTAACCATTTAAAATCATTATAGATTGAAAAAGATATTATAAACAAAAAAATAATGAAAAGAGTTATAAGATCATATTGTTATTCTTAATAATAATTTTTGGTTTGAATTAAAATGACAATAACTTTCATTATTCTCTATTTTTAGAGAATACAAAATTAACAAAAATAATTCAGAGAAAGTATAATAGATATATTTTTATTATTTATATTTCAATTTGACATAATAATTTTTTTAAAAATAAATAATAGTATAGTTATATTTCAAGAAGATTCAAGTTTAAAAAAGCATTTACACAAATTATTTATTTCATGATAATAAATTAGTCTACATCTAGGCTAAATCAGTTAAAATACAATTTGATAAAATAAATTAGATCTAAATTTTAAAATACTACTAGATTTTGACCCGCGCTTGAAAGCGCGAAAAGTTTTTATAACTAAAAATTATATAATTGGGTTATGTCTTAATTTAAAGAATGTTATGGTATAAAATCAGTTTATCAAAATTTGTGATGACGATTTTTTTCATTAGTTTTTAGTTTTAGTTTTTATTTTTAGATTTTGGTTTTTAGTTTTCAAGTTTCTATTTTTGATTTTCAGCTTTTGTTTGGATTTTTAACTTTTAGATCCGCTGAGTTAGTTTGAACTGATATTACCAACAAACAAATTTCAAATAATCGAATATCTAATTTAAAACTGAAAAGATGACAAATTTTTTTTTAAAAAAAAAATTGCAATTGTGTATTTTGTAAATAAATAAAAGCAAAAACTATAACAATATGTTATCTAGAACAATGCGTTTTGAGCTTTTGGTTTTGGGTTTTAGTTTTTAGAATTGGTTTTTGGTTTTGCTTTACATTTATTTTTTTAAATCAGTAAATTATTTAAGAAAAATAAAACAATAAATTATTTAAAATTTACCATTGAAATTTATCAAAAAAGTGATTGTTATTTAAAATAAAAAATACAATAACATGTTTTAAAGTACATGATTTAAATAAATGATTAATAATAGACAATTTTGTTTTGTTAAAAATATTAAATACATTTGGGCCTGAAAATAATAATTGATTTTTTTTGATCCATTAAGATAGAAATTTTATTCAATGTTTTTTGGAGTTAATTTAAAGAATGTTTTGGTATAAAATCAGTTCACCAAAATTTGTGATGATGATTGTTTTTCATTAGTTTTTAGTTTCAGTTTTTATTTTTAGATTTTGTTTTAGATTTTGGTTTTTGGTTTTTAGTTTTATAGTTTCTACTTTTGATTTTCAGTTTTGGTTTGTGTTTTTAATTTCCAGACCCGTTGAATTAGTTTGAACTGATATTACCAACAAACAAATCCTAAATAATCAAACATCTAATTTAAAACTGAAAAGATGACAAAAAAATTTGCAATAGTTTATTTTGTAAATAAACAAAATCAAAAAAATATAACTTGTGTTTTCAGATTTTGGTTTTGATTTTTGTTTTTAGATTTGGTTTTTCGCTTTGCTTTACATTTTTTTTAAAATCAGTAAATTATTTAAGAAAAATAAAACAATAAATTATTTAAAATACCATTGAAATTTATCAAAATAAAGTGATTGTTATTTAAAATAAAAAATACATTAACATGTTTTAAAGTACATAATTTAAATAAATGAGTAATAATAGAAAATTTTGTTTTGTTAAAAATATTAAATACCCTTTGGGCCTAAAAAGAATAATTGATTTTTTTATCTATTAAGGTAGAAAGTTTATTCAATGTTTTTTGGAGTTTTTCTTTAATACTATGCCCAAAAACAAAACTATATAATTTGTTCTAAAAACAAAAGTAAGCCCAAGACTATATCCCATAAATAACCATCGGTTTAATTTAAATAATGCGGTTTAATTAATTATATGGCTTGTGTTACATAATTGTAACACTCTAGAAAGGGTCCAAATTTAAATGACAACTTGTATCAGTAGATAAAAAGAATGACTCTATTTTAATAGAGTAGATACTCATCATAAATTAATAAGAGAAAAATAATAATTAATATTTTCTAATTTCACAGGAAAATGATGTTTTAGAATATATTTTTTCATATCATATTTTTTTTTCAATTTCAGATAATAATTATATATGGAATGAAGTATCAATTTACTTTTGGTGTTTTACTGGTTAGTTATGTTTTGTAACTTAGTTTAACTTATTCCTTCAAAAAGTTTCTAATTCCGACCAAATGTGTTCATTATTTTGAAAGGTTCAGTTTTAGTTGGTGACACTCATACACAAATACAAAAGTTTGACATCAAATAACAGGTTTTTACCAACTGATTATTACGAAATAAGAATTTTTCCATATGTTATAGAGAGATGGGAATATTAGTTAACAAACAAAATCGGGAAATAAAGTACAATCCCGCCTCAACCATATCTGGATATAAGATGATAAAATCATTTATTAATTCTGCTGTCCAGTAGCAGCACATCCTTTCTTCTCATACACCTTCATCATCCGAGTCTCCCACTTCCCTTACATAACTAGATACCCTCATATTGCAGTCTTACATATAGCCCTGTTGTGACCACTTTGTTTGCAACGGCTACATATGTGAAGCTTACGTACAGGTTTCATCTACAGGGTTAAAAATTTATAAAACATAAGTAACATAAGGCAATTACTAGGCATCGTACCCGAAATTCGCCTCTAGATAAGAAACGAGATTTCTTAGGGAGTCCATGTGGTCGCCTACTGGCAAGAGGGACGACGTCAAGATGCGTAGCCGATAAATCAACAGAAAGTGATTCAACATTGATTGCCTCTATCGCATGGACTATGTCTTTCTCATATGCAGAAGCTAACATGGAAGTTGAATATTCAACATAAACAAGGGATTGAACACTTATTTTGGCCACAACAGAGGCAGCTAGTGCATGTGGACAAGGTATCATCAAACACTGAAATTCAAAACAGCTGCATGACCTCGCAGTCAAGTTGACATGATATGATACACCAGCCTTGTCAATCACCTCATATTCGTATTTGTTAATCATATTAACACCAAATACACTACTTAGATCAAAATTTGCAGCAAGAACTTCCATAACACGTGGAGTAAGATTATTGGGGGTGTCACAATTTGACGATGCGCAGCGAACCAGCTCATCAGCTTAGATCTGATAAATTCAAGCAGAGGGAGTATAGGATATGCTCTAGCCTCTCGGAGTGCAGAGTTAAAAGATTCCTCAACATTAATCGTCATAATGTTGTACCTTTTCCCAGCAAAATGCGAACGAGTCCAATGCTCAAAACCAATACCAATAAGGTAATCAGCACATGATGGATTCAGCAACTTTATATCATTGAACGCTTATAGAAGTCTGATAGCCTAAATGCACGTGCTTCTTTACTAACCATAAACCCAAGATGTTTATCCTTGAATTATGTTTTGATGTTCCTCTTAAGGTGTAAGATACAGACACATTGGCTAGCAGCGGGATAAACCTGCAAGTAATAGGGTAAAATGTGGGAATAGAAAAGGCCAATTATAGAAAATAAATATAAAATTGCATCCGTAATAATAGGATAATTGAATGCATAATACCGGTTATCAAAAATATATCCAGGTATTCAGGTATAACCTATTTGTACCAGTTTCTAAAATATAATGGTAGTTGGATACCTTGGCAATACCAGCGTATATGGAGGCATGACGATTAGAAACAAATACAATATCATCGGCATTTGGAACAATTCTTAGCAAATTGCGTAGAAACCATTTCTAGGCATTGTTATTCTCTCCATCAACGATAGCTATAGCAAGGGGGAAAACCTGATAGTTCCCATCTTGTGCAGATGCTGAAAGCATGCAGCCGGCATACTTACCCCTTAGGTGAGCCCCATCCACGACAACAACCTTCCTCATGAAAGCAAAACCTACAACAGAAGCCCCCAATGCAACAAATAGAAACTTGAATATGTGACCAACTCCTTCAACAAAATCTGTTTGCATTTCGGTGACTGATCCAGGATTTGCATGAAGGAGTCTGTCCAAATAGCTAGGTAAGAGGTTGTATGAAGCACCAGAACTTCCTTTAGCATAATCCAAAGAAACCTCCCTGGATCGCCATGCCTTCGAATATGATATTCTAACATTGTGGTCACCCTGCATGACCTGCATAATCTCAGCCGGATTAGTAGGGTGTTTATATGTTTGTTATAACGCCAGGTTGCGTAATTTGGTATCAGGTAACATAACGGGGATTCATAATAATATCTCAGTGGTTAAGGTAAAGAAAATGTAGTCAATGTTAAGCATACATGCAAGCAAACAGCCATTTTATATTGTAAAAATTCCTAATATAAGTTAGGGATACAGTTTTCAGTTATAAAGTAACGATATTGTAAACATGCATACATATAATTAGACATTTTTTGGCTAAAATAAAAAGTTGGGTGCATACCTGCCCTATCATCAACAGAGCAAGAGTGATGATTTTCAAACCGACGGATCTCAAATAGGTCATCGTTTCTGAGGCGAACTGCATAAATGCGCCACTTACAAGTGCTGCTGTAACACCTTAGTACCATCCCATCTGGCGTTGATCGGGAAATACGAAATCTAAACTTGTTCCTTATGGAATACATTGCAATATGGTGTTTAAATGATTCCCTTTATTGGAAGGTCATGCCAACAAAGACATCATCGGTGTTGTTTTTTTAGGTGACCTACATCCCCCAACAAAATAAAGGTAATGTATTAAACATGCGAAAAAGTTAATTTAAAGCTGCAACTATTTTGAAAATTTAGAAGCATATTTGGTTAATTTAACATTTAAAAACAGTAGATTCTTTAATTTAACATATCAGATCCGGTTAAAATACATAATACCATTTTTCAAAAGATAACATATCCAGTTTAATCTAATACATAAGATAATCCCCAAACCGGAAGACCAAAAGTCGAGCGAGAATAGTTTTCACAAAAAAAAAAACAACCATCCAAACATTCTAAGGCTTCTTTCTACACCCACCATTATCTCCTGCTACTTCAGATGAGGAGTCATTAATGATTACAACCGAGTTACCAGCAGCCCTTGTGTTAGTCCCACCAAACCCAAGGCTAAGATCAAGAGACGGTCCTCCAGCATTCATTCCATAAGTTGGAGAAGCTGAAAAGCATTTTTTCCTTGTCTGAAGAGTTTCCACAACATTGTATTTCATGGTAGGCACAGCTGCATTTGATGATTAATTAAGATACATATAAAAGACACTTTATAAAATAAGATTAACTAAGTAGGGCAATATAACGATTACTATTACCATGCATGGTACCGACAACAAAAATCTCGTCAGAAGAATCAGAGGATGAGCCTCCAACACCTGCGTCTTCCCTACAACCTCCTTTGGTATGTGGTGGAGATGGCACTGGAGTTATATCAGAAGATAGGCGTATGATGAAAGATGATGGCTGATGAAGCGGAGGTTGGGAATCAGTCGGAGTGGCAACCACATGGTCATCTTCCCAGTTGTTAGCATCATCAACAATGTCAGTATGTGGAGAGTGTGGCATATTGATAGATCGGCTGCGTTCAATGTCCAAGCTAGAACCACGAAAGATGTCAGAAGGGTGGTCTGGTGAAATGGGCGTAAATGCCATAGCATGAGTCGCATTTACGGTGCCACACACATTTGCAGTTCCACCTGTTAAAACCAAATGAGTGGGAGGCCATGTACCAAAATTATGAGGGAGGTTATGTGTAAATATTTGGTAATTACTTATATTAAAATATTTTATTACCTTGATGGTTTAACTGAGTTGCAACTGGGATTCCGATGGGGACTTCATAGTCCCTGTTAGGAGGAACTGTTTGAAGCGGAATGGGATTATAAACTGGGGCAATGTTCATGCCATCATTTCCTGGTAGTGTAGATAGAGCGAGCTGAATCTCAAGGGACATATGGTACATATCCAGGAGCTGTGGTTGAGTACACACCATCTCAAGCATCCTAGTTGCGCAGGAAAATGGACGATTACCTGACATGTCTAATCATTTTTATAACAAAAAGTTAGGACATATCAGAAAAAAAATTATAAAGTAGAAAACATAAAAGTTGTTCAAATACCTCTTATGAACTGACGATGAGCAGATTCCAAAACTCCAGGACCAAGAAATCTTGTGTTACCAAACAAGAAAGAAGTCCTGCAGTAGAACTGGTATCGTGCAACTTCTTCAGCACTAGATGTCACAAATAGGATAAGAACATCGCGAAAATCACTGAGACTCATCATAACTTCTACATCTCTTGTCTCCGAGATGTTGACCGGTTGAGGTCGTGGACCGTTAGGCACAAGCATCCACTCAGGCCAATGATAAGTCAGAGCAAGAGGGGTGTCAGAGCCAACTCCAAACGCATCCTAACAATATTTTGAAAATCTTCAAAGGTCTCATTCTCCCGAGCTAGTATAGCTTCACCATAATAGTCAACAGTGTTCATAAAGCTCCAATCTCCCATATGATCTTTCACCCAAACGCCTTGTTCAAGGTATAAAAATCTTCCCATCTATATAAAAGGAAAAAAAAACTAGGTAAATAGCAAATACGTTACTGAAACTGTAGATCTAATTGAGTATAATATGTAATCACTAAACGAACGATACCATATCATATATACACCATACAAAACCCTAGAAGGTAAAACCAGATATTACGAAAACAAGGTAAAGGATCCATCTGGAACAAATCAAGCCTAACTATTATAGTATACCCGGGTAAGTTTTGTAACTAAAAAAGGTGATGATTTCGGAAGACCTAATTAACTAACATGAACCCCAAAAATGACGTGTTCTGCAACAGATGTAAACAATCAAAAAATGAACAGAAAAAATAAGACCCCGCAGCCCAAAAATAGACCGACAGTTTTGGTGAAGAAGAAGAAAAAAAAATTGTCACCTTTTCGGAAAGATGCTTCGCAGAAACGATAGTAAATTTAAGAAACTGGAAATTGATGGTTTGGTTTGAAGAAATGAATCCAGCGACTGCAGATTTATAGCGTGAAACGAGGAAGAAACCGGAGATAGATACAGATATATGCAGAAGATGGTGAATCCAGCTCACATATGACAAGACGCGAAGCCTAGGTCTATGACATCGTAAGGTCATGATTATGAAACGTTAACTGACAGAGTGGAGAAAATATCTTCGCTTAATTATTTTTTAATTCACTTCCCTTCTTTTGCCACACGATTAGGGTTTTGGAGTTTCCGGTTGCATAATTTAAATTTGGTTAACTCGATAACAAACCGAGTTTCTACCGGGTCTGGTTCGAGTAGATAAGATTAGCTCCACTGCTCCCAGTAGATGACTGACACCTGTCTAGTTCTTCTCTCAGACGAGTAAATCACTGTTACAATTTTAAAAACATACGGAGACTAACTTTAATCAAAACTTCTGGTTGCTCGGAGAAAAAGAAAAAATGTCAAGGTCGGCGAGTTCCTCAGCAACCACTCAAGAAATTACCGGGAGCGGTGGAGCTAATCCTCTGTGTCGGTGTGCGAAACAAACATCACTTGCAGTTTCGTGGACTGACGATAACCCGGGTCGTCGTTTCTATCGATGTGGGGAACATGGCTTTGTCTGTTGGGCCGATAAGGAACCGCAAATGATGTGGCAGAAGGTAAGTTTATTGGAGGCAAGAGATCAAATCCGTCTACAGAAGCGATAGACATAAGCTCTGCGAGCTTCATTAAACGAAACTACAGCAATGTTGGAGACAGCCAGAGCAAGGATGAGGCCTCGTGATCATGTGGAGGTAGAAGATGAAAATCAGGAAATGTACGATCGTTTTCAAGAATCTATACAGACAATTCGGAGAATGATGGTTTCCACATGGATCTTAATTATAGTTGCCACGACTGCAATACTTTATAATTGTAGAAAATAAGCGTAATTTTCTACTTTCAATCTATTGTTTCAACTACAAACTTGTTTCAGAACGATGTAAGGGCATGATCGATCCCCTATGTTTCAATAAAAAACACTTCAGTCTGTTGAATATGTCTTTCGGGTAAATGAAAACAAATAATTACAATCACGGATTCTTGAAACACCAATAATCTTACTATTTTGTCAGTGAAATTCCAAGATAAAAGGCTTAGATAACCTGCTCGAAGAATCATCTTTTTAGAGAATCCGGTGAATCATCAAACACATATTTTGTTAGTTTCCTGAAAAGTACTTCAACTTATTCTCTCCAGATATCCCGACAATATCTGTCATAGTGCTTCTGTAGATGAAGATACGTATGTCTACACGAGATTTGGTCAATTTTTAGTGATAGAGAGAGAACATAAATTTCACTCAGTTGATCATGACTATATAGCTAATTTCGGAAAGGTGATGGTTATTCACCTAACATATTTTACGATTCACCACAATAACTCTATTATATTTAACATACAATAGCTTTACTTTGTTATTTATTTGCATCAGGAATGCATGGGACACATATATTTTCAAAAGAACGTGACATACGCAACGGTGTAGAGCTTCTCACTTGCTGAATTAGAGCTTGCCGTTTGTAACAATCTTGTTGTTGTTGATATATAATTGTGTGTGGGTTCGATATCTAGTGCCTCTGCATTACAAGTGTACATAGTTTTTTTTTCTTTTTTTTCTGGTCAAATAAAAGGTAAACTAGATTTTTGACCCGCGCTTAACAAATTGTAAAAGGTACATAGTTTTTTTTTTTTTTTTTTTGGGCAAATAAAAGGTAAACTAGATTTTTGACCCGTGCTTAAAAAGTGGGGTACCATTTTTATTGTTTTATCTACATATAGATCGATAAATCTTTTGTTTTGATGATATAAAATGTCACTATCTAATATAACTTTTTAAATTTAATGCAGATTTTAATTTATTGTTATCATCAATATCTGTGTCAATATATTGTAGGTAACTGTGTAGTTTTATCATGGAAAAATAATATCAATTAACAACGTCTGGTGCTGGGAAGCGGGTCAAATTCGCCTTGCCTGACCCGCCTTACCCGCAAAGAAAATATATTTTACCTGCATCCGTCCCATTTAGTTTTACGGGTAATCCGCGGAACCCGCAGATAATTATTAGATAATAAAAATAATTATTTTTATTATTAAATAGTATATTTTTAATATTTAAAATATCATAATTATTTTTACGAAATTTAGTATATTTTTGAAAAAAAAACTTTTTTTTAAAAAAAATTGTTTTTCTATTTTTGTGGATTACCGGGTATCCGCAAGTGAAATTAGAACAATCTACACCCGTTCCGTGTAAAATACACTTAACCCACATCCGTTTCGTGTAAAATACATATTTTTGCGGACACATATATTGTGGTGCTATAAGAATATTTGGGAATAATATCTAAATGCAATAATCGTGTGTGAAAACAAATAATCGTGTGTGAAAACAGATTTTTGGAAGAAATATTCTTAGAAATATGAAAGAAAGTAAACGCATTAAAAAATTCATATTTTAATAGATTTTAGGTCTAGAAAAAGACTAAATTGCCATTAATAAAAAAAATTTGTGTTAATAGCATTAAGGTTATAATTGGAAAAAATTAAAAATTCATTAAACAGAATATTTCTGTTTTAATGGTATCGATAGTTATGACTCAAAGTACCGCCTTTCAATTTTAAAGAAATGTTATTGGAAAAAAAAAAAGATTGTTGTAACATAACGTTTCTCATCAATTCTCACAAAATGAACAATGTTGATATATATAAACGCATTGTTAAGTAAAAGGAAAACAAAACTATGATTAAACCAAATAATTTTAAGTTAAAAAAAAAACTATGATTAAACCAATAGTTAATCATTTGAAAACTGTTAGGCAATACTGTTCAACAATCGCATACACTCTAAAACGGAGCGTAGAGTCAAAAAGATACAGTTGATTGCGATGTTAAAAATAATTATTATGACGAAAGGGGTGAGTAGTGGGTATCGTATGCTGGGACCAATAATTGTATAAATGCAAACATTTGCTTTTCACCAATATGAGTTTGGGTGCGATCAAAAGGGAAAATATAAACAAGGAAAACAAGAGGAAGCTTCATATATCATATCTACAGTGAGAAAGTTCTCATTGGAAATAATACTTCATTTCCAATATTTCATGTTGTTCAGGCGGGCCGGGGAACATGATAAAAAGTGAGAAAAAGACTGAATAAGGAAATTCAATGGAAAATACCCGGAAAAATTGATTGCTTGTTAAAGCTAAGAATACTCTTATAAATTTACAACGTTAAGTCACAACTTCCATGACTCTCAAACAGTCACAATCTTAGATTCATGTCTCCCAAAGCCTAGAATTATAATTTATTACATATTATATCTGTGGTCTAACTGTTTTAAAGTTGAAAATCTATTATTTTTTGTAAATAGATTACATGAAGAAATTATTTTTTTTTAAAAGAAAAAAAATTTTACATGCTGAAATTTCTAATTAATCTCTTTTGAGTTTTGTTTGAATCCATACATATCGATCATTATATTTTTTTTTCTGAGACATCGATCATCTATATTATTAAAAAAAGAAGTACTAAATAGAAATAACCCTTAATTTCATCAGTTATTTACATTAGAATGCTATTGAAATATTTACTGGACTTATATTTAAGCATGCTTGTCTTTTCCTAATTTAAATAATAGATTTCCTTAGTCAAATCTTAACCAAAATAAATTTCCTAATATATTTGGTATTAACATATTAAATATTTAATATTTATTAGTAATAAATAATATGTTACTTTTCTTTAAGAAATTTATTTAGTAGAAATTATAGTTCTAAATATGTTTATATATTTTATGTATTTATAATTTTGTTTTTTTGTTTTTTGTTTTTGATGTTAAGATTTTGGAATTGGATAAAATTAGGACTCACCTCTATATTATTTTAATTAAGAAATTTAAAATTTGTATTCGAATATTTGATTAAATTTTTAATTTGAATTATTATAACTGTAAAGATTAATTTTCAATCAAAAATTTATGTTTAAATATTATAAATACATCATTTAATATAAATAAAACATAAAATAAATACCCGTCCGGACAAAGTCTAGTTATAGTTAGTTCTCATTTTCAAGCATTTAATCATATACAAAAATCAGTAAATGCTTCACATAAAACAAAAAAGAAAAAATTGTAAGTTCGTTATAAAACAATCCAAAGGAAATCACGGAATTTTACTTTCTGTTGAATGCAAGTATAATAAAATAAATTAGAACTTATATATATTATCTATAATGTTCTAGGAAATAATAGCAGATTCAAACGACGAATGCTGCAGGTGATGCAACTCCTTAAAGTTCGATGACTTGGAACCAGTCTTGCTAAATATATAGTATTATTTTGTTAATGAGAATTCAAGATACGAATTATTGTCACTAGTGATATTTGAAAATACTCCCAAACTAGACTTGGATTAAAAATAAATTAACTAGACGTGTAACTTAGGCATTGTTGCAATAAGGGAAAGTTGAAGATACTCCAAAACTAGACTTTTATTCAAAGTAGACTGTAATCATATATTATTGCACCGTTTGAAGGGAAATTACTCTGCGGGAAAGACAATGAGTTGTGGACTTTTGTTTGTTGATCAAACCCTAAACCCTACAAATGAGTAGTAGTTGGCTTCTTTCACCCCGTGAAGATGTAACGCGTCATTCGTATTGCTTAGCTGTATTTTCTTTTTGCTTAATATTGTGCAAAATTTTAGGAGACTAAAGTTTAAAAAAAAAATTAAAATTGTCCTTGAGAAATAAGGCGACGGGAGAAAGAATTTAAAAACGGCAGGTTGTTCGATTGTTTAGGGGTAAGATGGCATCAAGTGTGAAAATACTGAGCGAATCGTCGAACTGATTATAGCCACTTAAGTCTCTAAAGGTTCAAACGAGAAGACGTAGTGATCGAAAGCGAGTATCCAACTTGGTCTTAATCCAAGGCGTAATGATTATTGCCACTAACGCCGTCTGAATCCTTTCATTTTTTTTTTATCTTTAGCTTTTCCTTGCGAATAGATTTTAGTTTCCTCTCCAATTTGATTCTATACGCTAACTTGTTTAGAAGGTAGTAAAGGAAAAAAAAAACAACTTTGATCTGTGATCGCAACTTTGAAGTAGATTGGACTTGTGATCTAAGCTGTGTCACCTTTATCTTAATTTCAACTGCAATTCAGAATTTTTATGAAGCACTAGTTAATACTTTTCTCCTATCTTCTAAAAAAGAAAAAAACTGTTAGCTTCTCTAGAAAAAAAAAAAAAATTTAGCTTCTTGAAATTGATTGTGGAATTACTTTTTCTGATGGATTATGAACGCTTGTGTTTGGAGGGCGTATTCAAAGTTTCAAACTTTTTGTTGCAACTAACATTTTGAAATTAAGGAAGAAGATAAGCATTACTGTAGTAACTGGGAATCACATTGTGTTTGAAATGGTTAGTCCTCCTAAAACTCAGGGTCTTCTTTAAATTTCTGACACGTAATTCCTTGTGGACACATCCCATTTGATTGGATAAGGAAGACATTCCTCGAGTAACCCCAGAAGTAGAGTATGTTAGATATAACAGAGGACAGAGAGTTTTGTCCGTTCCTGAGCTTCTTGGATTTATCAGCTCAATAATTATTGTTTCTTTTAATTTGTTTTCTTCAGCCTGTGAATGTTTTAGTTCTGATAATCTGCTTAAAGATTGAAAGTTTACTCTCTTTTTTCCCCCAGAGTAGGCTAATAAGGTAGTATACACTCATTTAAGGTTCATATTGATTGTGCTGGTTTCATTCTCTTTGAAGATAATCAAAGTACAGGAATCATTAGCTATATTTTAGAAGAGCATGTGGATCAAACGTGTTATGTTTCAGTTCAGGTTTCGTAGACAAAAAAAGAATTACTTGATATTTCTCTTTAACTTGCATAAACAGAGAAAACTAACATTGACCTTAGTTATGTCTAGAGTAGATACAGCATTTAGGTGCAGCTTTCTTATTGTTCATATGATCTGGACTTTTCTATCTGTTAAGGTATATGTAGTTCCTGATTTCTTTTTACAGAAAAATCAGACCTGTTTTTCATTGATCTGTGTTACTTCGATTGTTTAAGTGATGATGAGCTTGCTTAATTAAATGAAGAGCACAGCTCTATTTAAAGAGCCTTAGAAAAACTTACATTACATGTAATCCATTCACTTGCAAACAAAATTGAAACAATGTACACACTGTTTTGCATCGCAGGTAAAGTCTTGAAAGTATGTGGGGAAAGATTATCTTTAGTACTGTCCTCAAGCTTTCTTGCCGAAGAACAATACATCAGAGAGTGATCCAGATGAGTTGATGGGAGAACGCATTGGTGAAACTATGTGGGAATGCATTGGTGAAGCAATTGGAGAACGCATCAGGATATGCAGTGGGGAACCCATGGGAGTATGCATTGGTGAACTGAGAGGTGACCGTAGAGGTGAAGTTTGGGTTTCATATAACGCAAGACGCAGCCCCACAATCTCAGAAGGGTCTGTTGTGTTATAGAAATGAGAATATGGTTCAGAGGTTAGTCCTGACTTCTCATTCTCTATCTGCAAATGCTGTAAATGGTCTCCCAATATATCCTCTTCAGCCATTTTACTTGGGGATTCATGGCCTTCAGATGCTGGTATGTTTTCTTCAGTGTCACCTTGTTTAAAGGTCTGAGTGTCATCAAGACTGAGCCTGAATATATCACCTCTTGGTCTTGGTTCAAGTGTCTGGTCCAATACCACTTTTTCGTTTTCACACTTCTCCAAGTTCAGTGATGGTTCGTTATCTGCCATTACGCCTGCTTTAAGCGCTTTGGTTTCATAATCGTCCACCAGCCAAGACTCATCCTCGTGGAGAACAGCTCTTTCTATTAAAACTCCATGGTCATTAAAGGAACCTCTTAAGATAGATTCTGATCGTCCATCTGCATCTTCGTCCAGTTCATGCATTGTCCCTAGCTCATACTCACGGTGACGAAATGTTAAAGCTCTCTCTGAAGTCCACTTAAATGTCTCATTCAGTTTCCTTGTTTCATTTTCACCCTCCAAGTCCAGTGATATATCTTCTATCATTTCGTCTACTTGTTGCGCTTCGGTTCTGCTATCAATCACCAGCCTGGGCTCTTCCTCATGGTTTATCTCTCTTTCTTTTGTAATTACATCTTCGTAGGAGGAAACTCTTGAACTAGTTTCTGATCGTCCATCAGCATGCTCGATTGGTTCAAGCCTTGTCCCTTGCTCAGACTCATGTAGACGAAACGTTAAAGCTCTTTCTGAAGTCCAGTCAAATGTCTCTTCCAATTTTATTGATCCGTTTTCACCCTTCTCCAAGCCAAGTGATACCTTATTTTCTGTCATTTCGTGTAGTTGTAGCTTTTCAGTTCTGCTATTGCTGATTAGCTGCTCCTCCTCCTCGTGGAGCACAGCTCTCAACTCTGAACTTTCATCGTTACTGAAGGAACCAGTTGATCTGGATTCTGATCTTCCATCGGCATGCTCGTCTGGTTCAAGCATTGTCCCTAGCTCATGCAAATGAATTTTTGGAGCTCTTTCTGTCCATTCAAATGTTGAATCATTTCCGCACTTCTCCAAGTGCAATGATGGTCCATCTTCCACCATTAGAGTAACTATTAGCTCTCCCATTTTGTTCTCATCCACCAGCGAATTCTCCTCGTGAGCCACAGCTTCCTCATGGTCATTGGTGAAAACCGTTGAACTGGATGGTCTTTCATTTGCATTGTCTTCTGATGCAGGCATTGTCCCTAGCTCATACTCATGCAGACGAAATGTTGGAGCTCTTTCTGAAGTCCATTCATGTGGATTGCTATGATATTCCTCCAACTGCAACTCGGGTTCATTTCCCATTGCCTCTAGATTCTCGTTTCGAGGCGCCATTTGATGAGATACTAACCTCTCTTCACCTGTCTCGCCTATGTTTGTTTCACTTGCCTTCTCAAGAGAAACAACAGATCCATCTCCGACCATATTGGCTGGCTCAAATGTTTCGTTTGACTCGTATCTATCCTCCTGTATCTCATGCCTTTCTGTGTCAAAAACGGTATTACTTAACTCTTCCTTTTTGCTTGGTATCTCATACTCATACTGGGACTGATCTGGTTTAGCATCTTGAGATTCCTGCAACAAAACACTCTCTTCTAAACTTTCATGGTCACTGAAGGAACTCCTTGAACTGGATTCCAATCTTCCATCAGCATCCTCTTCTGGTTCATTTATCGTCCCTACAAATGGTTTGCTGTAGTTCTCATAGTTGGTTTCATATTCCTCCAAATGTAACACCGCTCTATCTTCCATAGTCTCTTCCCATGTTCGTTCACCTGCACACTCAAGTATTTCATCATAGGAATCTTCTCCATTCTCGTTTGGAGGATCCATTTGATGAGACGCGAAACTCTCCTCGCCTTCTATGCTTGTTTTTAATGTTTCACTCGCCTTTGTGAGAGAAACAACATATCCATCTTCGCTTACTTTGCCAGTATCAAGAGCCTCAACTGTCTCGTATATAGACTCCTCTAACTCATACCTGAATCTGTCACTAATGTTCTTATCCAACTCTTGTCTTTTGCTTAAGTTCTCATACTCATACTTAGACTGCTCCTCATGGATCCTGGATGTTGTTACTGTAGCCTCACCTGACTGGTCAGGATGTTCTATAAACCTCTGGTTCTCGTTCTGTGGTGCAGCTGCTATGTGCTTTATATCTTCCTTGATCGCTGTATCCTTATATATTTCACCATTGCATGAGCTGATGTCACAGATTGAATCTCCATTGTACCGAGATTTCTCCAAAATCAAACCCGGTTTGTCTCCCATAATATTTTCCCATTTACATTCACTTTCATGTTCTTGAGTCTCCTCCCAATTAAGCACTTGAGTGTCTCCGGTTTTCTCAGATAGCACACGTGTTTCAGCTTGACCACTATGAGATACCGGGCTATCTGAAACTGTCTCAGCTTCTATACTTGAATCACTCATTTTTTCGTTCTTGTATACTTGAACCTCTAAGGATTTACCAAACATATCTTCTGGCTTAAGATTTTCATTCTTCTCGTTGAATCTAGCCTCCTCTATATCGCAACTGACTCTTTCAGCTTCCTCAGATTGCTCTAGATGGTTTCTTGAAACTCCGATCCCCTCACTTGATGCAGGTTGTTGATCCCTTAACTTGTAGTTCATAGAAGGCTGCAACGCCTCCATTTTCGAATCTAAAACTGTGTTTGATATGCTCCTTGTGTCTTCTTTACTCTCATTATCCTCAAACGTTTCCATATTCCGCCTCATGATAACAGCATCGTTGCTTTTGCTGGATCTATCCCCGGAGCCGTTGTCTGAAGTGGAGCCATCCGGATTAATCTCTTCATGACCTTCTGAAGCTGAATCCTGATGATTAGTAACAGTCTCCTCAGCAAAACCAGGTGAACCGAGGACAGTATCTGCCTTCTCTCGGACAGAGAACTTAAGTACACCGGAACAACTGCCACATCTCACTTGATACATCTTATGTTTTCCACGGAGAGACACCTGAGGAAGCTGTAGAAGTTCCAAGCAATAAGAACAAGTTGCAAAAGGCGCTCCTCCCGCTGAAGGAAGCACATAGCGTTTCACCACCGGATTCTTCTTTCTGACATACTTCTTTTTCCCCCTCTGAGAGCTCTTCTCTTTACTTGTTCCACTCTTGGGATGCTCAGAGTATTGGGAACGAAGGGGCGTTGTATCTGCTTGATAACTACGCTCAGAGTACACAGAGCGATGCGAGGTTGCAGAGCTACTGGGTCCATAGAGATTATGATACCGAGGATCATGAACCTGAGACTGAGAAGACGAGGGATAGTATTTTTTATCAGATGTCTCACCAGGGAAACGAATTGGTGAAGCAGCAGGAGATTCTTGAAACCAGCCTTCTCTGTCCTTTGGCTTGAATTGATTTGGTTGATGATGATAATAAGACTGCTCGGATGCAGAAGCTTGAGAGCCGTGAAAGGGACTAGTGTAGCCATACTCATATGCAGAAGAAGGGGAAGGACTAGCTGGATAAAAAGGGACCTGAGGCGGCTCTTGATGTCTCCTCTCATGTTGTGTCCACTCCGATGCAGCATTGCTGCGTGAGTTATACGGAGAGCTTCTTGCTGAAGCAAACGCATCAGAGTCACCTGTCACACTGAACTCATCAGCCCTTCTCATCCATTCTTTGCTAATATCAGATGTCTCATGCTTGTAAACAGTTTCTGAATGATAACCCCTGTCAACAGAAGGGGAAGCCCTTGAGTTGTACTTCCGGTAACTACTCATTGGAGTTTGACTACCACCTTCTGCAGATTCTAACTGTGTACTTAAACTACGGTTTTGAGAATAAAGGAGAGCCTCTGGAATAGAGTCACTATTACTTTCCAGTTCCCAACGTTTTGCTACATGCAAAGAAAGAACATAAGAAACAGAGAACTCTAAGCACAAGGAAGGTTACTTTACTTGTGAATATAAGCAAGGTTAGGGAGGGGGACTTAAAGAAGGCTATTATTGTACCTTGAAGAATCGAGTTGCATCCACTGCATTTATAAATAGTCGCATCTATAGGTTCTTGTAGAAGCTTGTGGCACTTGGGACATCTCACGATTCTAGACTGAGAAGACAGTCCAGGTGCGGTTTTGGTCTTCATGCCTCTGAACATATGCTTCAAGTCTTTACCACTTACCAACTACAGAAATAACCACAAGAGCTTAAATCCAGAACCAGAGATTTTATCATAGGAAGGATCACAAGCCTAAGAGAGAGAGAAGAAAGAAGTTACCTTGGAGCGGAAAATGGAGAGGAGCCTAGGTGAAGGTGAAGAATCTGGGGATGGTTCCCTGGTAGAAGATTGGGATCTACTTTGTTTCTTCTTCTTCATCATGGTTTGGTGATTGACTTATCTTTGATGAATGATCTTTTCTGTCTTCAGGTTACAAAGCCTTCTGTTGATGATGATCTTTCAAGCAAGCAAGGAGGAGATATTATTACTATATACGAATCAGATCAGGCACATGAACTGCGATAACAAAAAAATATCAAATTGTATAATGGTCAAGGTGATGATGGTTCAACTGACTTGTACTTGTTTATTTATTTCTTTACTTGTGGAAAATTAAGATCTGAGAGTTGCATTGATGAGAGACAAAAGTTGAGGTCCAGTTCCTAAGTTGTAACGACCGGTTCTGAAAAGTCAACTTTGGGGATCGCCAATAAACAGCAACTTCATTGTCTTTATATTCTTTTGTAATTATAATTGATTGGATCTTTCTTTATATATAAAGAACATGTTTTATTTATAAATAAAATACTAATATAAGAAATAATTCAACGTGCAACTTTGTAATTTGCCAACATAAAGCAAAAGTATTATTGACCAATGCATTTTGAGCTTGAATAATACGCTAACTCTTTCTAACGTTTATTATGTGACTAGTAGTTGCATTACCAACAAATTTGTATGGAAAAATCTTTCATTCTTTACCGTGTTTGAACGTTTGTTCAGGTTTTCAAATAGAATACAGTAAAATTAATAGAGAATTTTATACAAATATGCACTTGAAGTGTTCTTTTACTGTTGGAAACATTATAACCATCTGAGAATATATAAAATAGAAACAAATGCATTTGCACAAATGAGAACCAAAGAAGGCATGGCTGCTATATAAACTCTTCCTCACCAAACTCTTCTCCATCTCCATGATTTGTTTGAAACAACATTAGAAAAAGAATATAAATCTTAGTAAGTCAAATCTTCAAGGATTAATAAACTTCATAACACTTACTTCATCCGCAAGTAAATTCTTGAAATCACTTCCTCTGAACAAACTTCTGACAGAGGATGAAAGAAAAACTAACTCTGTTTCTCATCTGTTGTTTAGAGTTTATGGTTTTTTGAGTAAGAGATCTGCAGCTGCAGCTGTTTTCTTCTGAAGCTCTGAGGTTTCAGCACCAACAAGCTTATCCATTTGTCTCCCATCTTTAAGGAAAACTATCGTTGGTGTTGCTTCCACATTCCATTCATCACTAAACTCCTGTGTTTTTATTTTCACCAAATTCAATCTCAAATCCTAACACTTCTTCTCAAAACAGTCTATTTTTAGGTTTTACTTACAGCGAGTTCTTCAACATCAATGGTTACAAATATCATTGAAGGGTATCTAGAAGCAAGTTTTCTGAATTCTGGTTCTATCTTTTTACAAGGTACACACCACGGTGCGCTGAAATACACCACAAGCTGTTTGATATTTGATTGAATGATTAAGTTAGTTACTCGAAGCAAATGTCAACATATTTTTAAGAAGAAAAAAGCTTACAATCTGGCCATTGTTGTTAGCTTCTGTGATCTTTTCTTCCCATTTCTCTATTTTGGTTACAGGATGGACCTTTCCTTTGGACCCATGGTGGCTTCGGGCTTGAGCCTCGTTGTTGTTGTTGTTGTTGTTGCTGCAGCATATACATGACCATACCTGTAAATACATATATAGAGTTTCATGTAACCGGTTTCTTAGCATAGATTCTTCATATGCCTAATCAAACATTCAATCACTACAAGATTCAAACACAAGATCTTGTAGCTAACAATAAAATCAAGAACCAAAACACATGATAGAGTTTTATGTTGCCGGTTTCTTGGTATAGATTATTCATCTTATCTGATAAGCTATGCCTAGCCAGACATTGAATCACTACAAGACTCAAACACAAGATGTTGTAGCTAACAAGAAAATTCAAGAACCAAAACCTTTAAAGGATTTAGTCATTACCTTTCTACAACAAGGAGTTCTTACACAACGGTTTCCCATCAACTCTTTACACAACCAATTCCAAATTTGCTTCTCATTGGCTCAACATTTTGATCAAACAAAACGGAGAATCAAAAACCCTTATTTGTAATGCACAACAATTGTAAGAAAAAGAAAGAGAAGAAATTCAAATGACAACAGAAGATATAAATCCTAAAAAAAGAGAAAGAAAAGAAGATATAAAGCTTTCCAGATTTTATTGATTTGTGTTCATGGATTCAGAACAATTTTATTCTAATGGGAAGAGATTGAAAGAAAAACATGAAGAATTCAGGTAGGGATGGAGTCAAATCACAAAAGCATTCGATAAAAGATATGAAGACGTTTTTCTTCTTGATGATGCAGGTGGTTTTGATGAACCATAATAACTGATTTGCTAATTTTGTAAAAAAAGACAACATAGATATATGATAGTCTCATACATTTTTGTCTCTCTGGATTCTGTACTGGTTTCTTTTATGCTTAAACCGGTACTAACCGGAAAGACAGAACCTTGATCTTCCCTCAAGCGAAAACCAGTTTACATAAACCCATAGACCAAAACAGTAACATACTCTGAAATTTATTCTGCAAAAAAAGGTGATTACTAGAGAATCCAAACAAAGTCATGATTATTAAATTCAAACAGGATGTGGTAAATTACATTATGACATAGTAAACTTGGAGAAACAGAACCGGTTCTCTCTTCTATGGCTACATAGAGTCTCTATAGCTTTGAAGACAGAGTAGCCTTGTGGTCGAGAGCAATCATCACTTTTCCTATTGCCTTCCTGTCTTTGATGTCCCCAAATGCGAGATTGGCCTGATATGAGACAAGTGTTTTAGTTACATGTGTGCTTTGAGTTTTGATATCATGAGGATGAGTTGAGTGTTTACCTGGGAGAGGCTATAGGTATGAGAGATGTGAATGGTNTTTGAAGACAGAGTAGCCTTGTGGTCGAGAGCAATCATCACTTTTCCTATTGCCTTCCTGTCTTTGATGTCCCCAAATGCGAGATTGGCCTGATATGAGACAAGTGTTTTAGTTACATGTGTGCTTTGAGTTTTGATATCATGAGGATGAGTTGAGTGTTTACCTGGGAGAGGCTATAGGTATGAGAGATGTGAATGGTGATCAATCCTCTAGCAAGCCATGACAGTAACTCTCTGATGGAATCATCAAGAACACTAGGTCGGTGGATTTTGTAGCTGCCCCAATAAAGACCATGAACCGTCCAGTTCTGCCACCAAGTTGTGTTAGATTCTCTCTAGTGCTCTCTATCTACTAAAAAAATCAATTTATCCACCTTAACAAGGGCTATGTTAGCGGGAATTAGAGGTATTTCACCGCTTGCGAAACCAATAACCAGAATTTGAGCTCCCCAGTTGAGAACTTTCATGGAGTCCTTGGTGAGTTTCCCTCCAACAGGATCATACAGAACATCAACTCCTTTAAGCTTTCTAGTCTTGACGAACTCTTTGACGCTTGTAATAACATTTTCACTGCCTAAATCAACAACATGATCCACTCCCATTGACTTCAACAGCTGAATCTTCTCACTCCCTCTGTCCAAAAAAAAAGAAAAAAGATTCGAATCGAATATAAGATAATAAACCCCAAACCAAGAACCAAGGCCGGTTGTGATGAAACATTCGTCTAATTTCCCGAATTTTAAAAAGTTATTCTACAAAGTTCGTATGAGCCCCAAATTATCGACTTAATGATTATGGTCTCCTAAATCTCAGGGTCGGCCTAACATTCCACGAAAACCTGTGAATCAGTAGCATGTAACCTACCTAGCAACTGCAATGACAACGGCTCCACAAATCTTTCCGATTTGAACAGCTGCAAGACCAACACCACCCGCAGCGCCAAGAACCATCAAGACCTGTACCAAAACCAATGGAGCTTCTCAATCTTTTTCATAAGCTCAATAGCAGCAAGCAAGAAACTGAAGCGTAAGATATACCTGACCAGATGTCAAACGAGCTCTATGGACAAGAGCTACATGAGAAGTCCCAAACGCAACAGGAAGTGCAGCCGCAGCGATCATGTCACATCCTTCCGGTACAAGGAACCTGAGACAACAACCAATCACCATGATTCAATCACATTAAAGCAACAAAGACAGAGAGAGAGATTGTGTGTTGACGAACAGGAGAGACTGATCGGCGACTATGAACTGAGCGTAGGAACCGAGTGCGGCGAAGGAGCAGATACGATCTCCGACGCGGAATTTCGTGACGGACGGACCTATCGCGTCGACGATTCCGGAGTAGTCGGAGCCAGGGATGAAAGGTAACGGAGGCTTCTCCTGGTACTTTCCCAGAATCTGGAGATAGTTCGCGAAGTTCAAGCTCGTGGCTGTGACTTTGACTCTCACCGCTGTATCTGAGGTTAGAGGAGGGATCGGGTGGTTTTTGCTCACTTCCACCGGAGATTCTGGACTCCCTGGCTCCGTCGCCGTCGGATCCCCTAGCTTCCGGCATACCAAAGCCTCCATTTTTGTTGCTCTATCTCCCTCCCTTACACGATCTCTCTCTCTCTTGTCTGAAATGGTTAGATATCTTATCTATTGCCTAAAGGGGGATCATCCCCTAGACCCACCCATCTATATCTCTAATCTCTCTCAGACACTTTTCTTTTTTTAATTTTATATGTTAAACGAAAAAACATAAAATTAAACTTGAAACGTGAATATTTTTTGATTTATAAAATTTGATAAAATTATTTCAAAAATCAAAAAACGTTTTTTTTCATATTTTCACGAAAATCATCAAAATATGATTAAAAACGATTTTAAAATATTTTTTTTCGAATTTGAAAGCTATAGAATTTAAATATTTCCCCATAGGTTCACCCATCTATTGGGAGGGAGTTTTGTTTAGTTTTGAACACTAGAGAATATTTAATTTGGGGGTTTAGGTTTTGATCAAAAAAAAAAATTATGAAATATGGGTTAAGGAGATTTTAGTGGGTATAGGAGAATGGGCATTGGAGGTGATGTCCCTTGCCTAAATTATGACGTCACTCTGAAACGACGCCGCGTTAATTAAATGAGAGATCTTTTGTACAATCCAAGCACATTATTCACATGAACCGAACACTCACTTAAACTTTTTTTTTGGTCTAACACTCACTTAAACTTGACCATAATAGCTGTGTATGTATGGACGGAGAGGAAAACACTGAGAGGCTTGACGATTTACGCTAACGCTTTGTCTTCTGAACAGACCCGACTCAAGGTTGTAATGGGCCCTATGCAATTTTTTTTCTAATACAGATAAATTTAAAAAATCTGTAAAAAAGGGCCCTAATTTGTTTTGAAAAGGACCTTAAATCCTTAAGTGAAAATTGTCAAAATAAATGGGCCCTGTGCAATTGTACCTTGGGCACATGCCAAGGGCCGGGCCTGCTTCTGAATCGAGAGCCGAGCAGAAGCAGCCAAGTGGAGTAAGGTACTGGTTTTGTGTCTCTTTCCGTTCGATAGATTCATGAGGACTTTGCGTATACTCTAAATACTATAACTTATTGTCTATAAGGTCGATGAAGAGAGTGATTTCCTTGAACTGGAAAAAAGTTTGATCCGTATGTGAATATCTTAGATCATGCCACCGTTCAACCCTGTAACTGATTCACTTCTCTACTAATAGTTTTAGTAACTATTCAAAGTCATGTACAATATACTTATTTATACATTGATAATGAAGTCGGCTTTGTTTGGTCTTATATGGACCATAATGGCTCTTGGTGTATTGACTACTCTGATGTATCATAAATTAAACAACAGATGACAAATACATATTGATAATGGAGTTAGGGAATTTATCATTCGCTTTGTAACAGTTACAAACAACTCTAGATTTTGATCCAACACTCATAATCTGATTAACAATCTTGTGTCCTAACCAGGCAAAATAGAAATAGCAATCAATCAAACAAACCAAAAACAAGAAAAAAACACAAATCAGAAATGGCAACCACATCAAACTGATGATCTGGAAAAAGAAGGAAAAAAAAATTGAAATCTGCTGCCTATAATAAAACTCTATGCAGCAACGTTGGATGATCACTGGTGAAGCCAAACTTGCACTTTCCTTCTTTGAACCACAGTGTGAAAAAAACCACACACAATAACAAAAAATCAGATGATTGGTTTTGACAATGTCTTGCTTTTGTTTAATCATCTAGTCCAAGCAGTGTAACCTGCACATTTAAGATGTAAACCACACTCATTTCAAAGTAAAAAATAGCATTCAAGGATAGCTTTTTTGCTTACATTGCAATCAAAAGCGGATTTTCGAGCAAGTGCTATGGCTGTGTTAGGTTCTTGTTCTGACTCAAAGGTTAAGGTGAAAGTTAGACTCTTTATATCTCAGCTATGTGTAAGCTGTTTATGCTCCTAAAACGCTGTCTGGCGCATAAGCCCTTTGATTCTTGCTCCTCCCCCAACTTCAGTTCTAGACACTGTCACTGGGAGGAATAAAAACGCCAGGGTGAACCATTAAATTTCTCTACTTTGACATTATCTTTCTCTTTGTTTCACTAAGAGTATAGAAGATAAACACAAAAAACAAGACATAAAAACAAATGAAGGTGCCCAATCTAAAAACAAATGGAAGAAGCGCTACTTATCTAACACGCCAATCTAAAAACAAATGGAAGAAGCGCTACTTATCTAACAAATGAAGGTGCCCAATCTAAAAACAAATGGCTTATGGGATTTATTCGTTGTTGTTCTAGTCAAGGTTTGGTGGTATTAGGGTTTAGGGTTTATGGGATCGTGCATACCCTAACGGATCTTGGTGGTAGTCCTGAGTCACACATGCAAGCGTTGATGGAAAAGCTGGAATCCATGGATGACTTTTTTTTTTGTCAGCCGCCCATTTACTCTAGATTAAGTGGTGACCAGTCGAGTCGATTCTCCAAGGAGAAATTCCGTCTGGCCGGGTCTGATCTATATAGGAAAATAAATAGCCTCTATTCCTTGCTTCTTTAGCTAGTGCATCCGCTCTCCGCAAAATATGAGACATACTCACAACCTCGAAGTCCTCCCGTAGTCGCTGAAATACCTCGATCGTTGTCGCGAAAGCTGGACAGTCCTCCGGTCTAGTAGACATGTCCACTAGATCTGAGCAGTCCGTCTCAATCCGTATCAAAATCATCCTAAAATCTCTCATACATGATACTGCCACAGTAAGCCTTCCATCTCGGCATGCAGAGCTGATATGCTCTTTCTACACGCCCGTAATCCTAACCATTCAGAACCCATTTAATCCTTGAGACTCCACCTAAGCCACTGACACTACCATTATCGATCCATGATGCATCAATTTGGCATGTAGGGGATTTGGGGAATCCGAGGGGGCTCGGAGCTAAGAGGTACCTCATAATCCTCATTTACTTCCTCCTTCTCGTTTTCTTCCCTCCAACATTCTGTCTCAAGAGACGCATGTTTAAGAGTGTCCATTGAAGATACGTCTTTCCTATTAAAGAGTTTGTCGTTCTTTGCCTTCCAAATATACCAACAGATCCATGGGAAGGTGTCGAATTGTGGTCTCCGAGGAGCCACTTCTTTTCGCTTCCCAAACAAAAAGTTCATGTTTTGGTAAATATATATATACTCGGGAAGTCACCTGGAATGAACGAATAGTCCGATAAAGCCCAAACCTGCATGGCAGGGGGGCACTCAAAAAGGAGATGGTTAATCGACTCCACTGGGCCAGCACATCCAGGACAACTCCTATCGGTGCCCATGTGTCTATAAGTTAGCCTCTTTAATGTCTCCACACAGCCCGAAATAGCTTGCTACAAAAAGTGTTTCATCTTGCTTGGAGCCTTTAACTTCCATACATGACTCTGGAGGCCTTTGACACTTGGTTCGAGAATTATTTCATGTGTAGGGCTCGTCTTGCTCAGTTGGAGTAGATTATATCTGGTTTTAACTGAATAGACTCCTGTCTTTGTGTGATTCCAAACATATCCATCCAGAACAGAGGAGAGGGAGGGTTTAATTTCAAGTAACAAATCATCTAGCTGAAAAAATTCCTGTAGAAGCTGGATATCACACTCCTTGGTATCATTCCTAATAAAGGCCTTAATAGGGAGTTGGGGAAGTCTGTATACAATGTAATCGGCTGGTCTAGGTGGTCGGGCCACTAAGTCAGGAACCCAAGGCTCACTCCAAACCCTCGTATCGCAGCCCTTTCTAATTGTTTTACGTAACCCCGACATGAGTAAGGGCCTGACTGGTTACAACGCAGCGATTGCGGTTGCGGTTGCGGGCGTTTGCAGATGCGGGAGATTGTGATTTTAAGCGTTAGTAAGAGATTTATACGACTGGTTCAACAGTTAAAAATTGTTGCATTTGCGGGATACTTATGACTTGTTTATCATCAAATACAACGGCGGTTAAGTAATAAATTAACAATATTTATATTTTATATAATTATCAAAATATTAAAATCATACTTTCATAATGAATATAAAATTTTTATTGAAAAAGTGCACTATTAAATTTTTAAAAAATTAAAGAAAATATTTTCTTGAAAATTTTATAATATAAATATTTCAGTATTTCAATTATTTAATTTAAAATTTTAATTGAATATTTTATTTTTATATTTATATAGTTTTTTGGAAAAAAAATTATTTTTTATCCTCCCGCAACCGCAAACGCTAGCTGTAACCAGCTTTTGAATTTTAGAGATTCAGAGCGATTTGAAACGGTTTATAACATTTTCTGTGATTGTTGTAAAACACCAATAACCGCTAGCAACCGCAAAAGCTGCATTTGCGGGTGATGGCGGAAAAACCAGTTAGACCCTCAAGATCTTGCTGCCATGATACTGCACCAACCATATGGTTGTTTAGGATTCTGCTAAATAAAAAATAATCCTTTCCTTACAAATGATCCGGTTCTGGTTTGGGCATCGGTCAACCTTACTATCATATTTGAGAAATCCTAATTGGTTGAGATTTTGTCTTTATCTGTTCTTCATAAATGTACATCTGAATTCAAATCCATTATATCTATACATTAAGAATTCGATTAAACCACATAAAAGGAACTATGCCATGTTACCAAAGAACTTCCATGAAATTATTTTTGCTTGTACATGATAGAGCAACCCTAAATTTAAAATGTAAGAAAAACAATTCAAAAGAAACAAGCCCCCTCTTCTATAGAATTTTAATATAATTGATTTTGAATACAACTAAACTTTTGTAGATGGTTTTCCGATCAAATATTGCCACTTATGTATACATCTAGATAATTCTTATATAGTCCTCCTCCTATTTAGAAAAGAGTTTAATTCTCCCAAAAAACAGGGACGTAATAGTCAAAGACCTCTTTAGAAAGTATAAAGTTGCTTCTTCCGCAAGAAACTTGACTCTTTTCTCCCATTAACCTCGATAGCTTCTTCAACTGAAAACACGTTCTTGCTCAGGACATCGTCCGAAGTGTTAGCGTTTTCTCCCTAACAAAATCCTTCATCGTCGCGACTCCTCTGTCTCTCTCCAATGGCGGACAAGCAAGATTTAGACCCAAATCCTCCCCTCGGTACGTGTACTTGTGGATATTTTTGTACTTGGGGTTTATAGGTTTCAAAGATTCGTATTCCTCTGCTTTTCTTTTTTTTTTCTCTCCACCAGTGTTCTTGATTCTGTTACACCTCTGTGATTGTAGAAGATCGAAAGATTCGCCCATCAAGGAAGATAGCAATGGCACACGAGTCAGAGTCTGAGCCAGAATTCAAGAAACAGAAACTCGAAGAACTCCAGAGAAAAGCTTATCACTCTGTTCTCCATGCTTCCACAGCAGAAACCTCGGCGATATCACACGTAACACTTTACTTTCTCGCGTACTCGCTTTCTCCTTGTTTAAACCTGTGATTGTGCTCGTGTCTCATGTTTTTCTTCTTCTTTAGAAGAAGTCTCAAATCATACAAAAGTTGATGAACGAGTGGAAGATTAATCACATAAATCAGGTCTCTGCTGATGAAAAGATTGATAACTCTGTAAGGGCTTCACCATCCATTTTCAATATTCAAGTTAGAAAAGTTGAGAATAACATTTAAGTCTCTGTTTTGCTTTGAGCAGGAAAAGAATGAAACTTCGAGTCTAAACTCTGTTCCAGAGTCTCTTGTTGTAAAACGGATCCGTGCAGGATTATCTGATGAAGATTGTCTCCCAAGTAACAAGAAAACGAAATTTGACCAGCTCCATAAACAGGCTTGCGAAGATGTTCTCAACGCCTTCAACGCAGAGTCTCCAGTACTATCCAGCGTAAACTCACACTTCTAAATCTTTCTTCTTTTTGTATGAAAATGATTAGGTAGCACTTGAAGGTTTATTATGCTCATGTGTCTTGTCTTCTTTCAGTCAAGGGTTTTGATTATGCAAGACCTGCTTGACGAATGCAACAACGCCCACAAAGCTCATATCACTGACAAGATTGATGATAAGATCAAAACTGATCCCCCACTGGTCGAACCATTGATCAAAGCTTCCAATACCACAAAGATGTGATCTTCTCTCTCTATTTATGTTTCTTGACCATCTGATGATGTCTTGGCCATTGATAAAGATTCTCCTCTCTTTTCTTTGTTCTAGAGTGGAGCCAAAACACAGGCTTTACCCTGCCGGCTGCAGGTTTCGTCCATCAGATGATATGATGGCAAACTATTTTCTGAAGTACAAAGCTCTAGGAAAGCCAATGAAAGCCCGTACCATACTTGAAGAGCGTCACGACATCTTCTCAATACCTCCTCGTGATTTCCCTGGTCAGATACTTACCTTATACTATAATGTTTGAATCATGTTTTGGTTACGTTTCTTGATCTAACTTTGTCTTCTTTTCAGGCTATCCAAGAGAAACAGAATGGCATTTCTATTGCAGAAAACGTATTGGCGAAGACCCTCGGAGTCTCTGGACACGTGTCGGTAAAGATACCACTGTGTTTGATCCAGAGGGAAAAGGTGTTGGTATCAAACGTACATATGCTCTCACGGAGCAGGAACAAGAATCTGATGACATTTTTTTGCCTGGCGAAACAGAACCTCCAAGAGAAGAGTGGTTCATTGAAGAGATTAGTCTCCCACCGTCTGTTGCTGATACTGACTTGGTTTTGTGTCATGTTATTCTCAACAAGATTGAGAAAGAAGAAGAATGTGAAGAGGAAGAAGAAGAAGACGGTGATGACGATGAATAAATTGTTGATTTGTCTCTCCTGACTTCTTATCTGAAAAACACTAATTGATTGTGCAGTGATTCTGTTTTTAGGGACTAAGTGATATTATCTTGTTTTAGAATGAAATCTCTATAATCTAGGGAAAGTGTGAAACAGTACTATTGGAATATTACCATATCCCATAGTTTTAGGAATAGATTATTTTCCATATTATGTTTTCTCCTTTTCTAGATAGGAACTTGAATCTTAGATATGTATATAAGAAGACCTTCAGGTCATGAATGAATAACAGAAAACGATTTATCGATTATAGAACTTCTCATGGTATCAGAGCTACGAACCTAAAATCAAAATTTTTTCTGCAACAACGACTCACGACCTACGACCTACGATCTTGAAATCTCCGACCTTCGAAAGAAACACCGACTCGACAAACTACAGCAATGGCAGGACCGCTTGCGACAACAACACCGACTCGGAAAACAATATCTCCATATGATTTATCTACGTGTTGCTTTAAGTGCACGGAAGAAGTTCGCTTTCATCGACGGCACTATACCAAAACCAACCACCGACTCCTCCGATTATGAAGATTGGATGGCGAACAACCATCTTCTCGTCAATTGGATCAAGCTAACAATCGAACCAAAGCTGCGTTCGAATATATCTCATCGAGAAGAAGCCAAAGATTTATGGGAACACATTAAGCGTCGCTTTGCACTTAAAAGCGGAGCTCGCTACCAGCAATTGCGTGCCTCTCTTGCAAGCTGTCGCCAATCTGGATCCTCCGTCGAAGATTACTTCGGAAAACTTACTAAAATCTGGGATTCTATGGCTGAATGTTTAACAACTACTACTTGCAAGTGCGGTAACTGCAGTTGCAATCTCTTGGAAGCCCAAGAAAAGGAACGGGACGTTATTCGCGTTCATGATTTTCTCTTCGGTCTTGATGATGCAACTCATGGAGCAGTAAGATCACAAATATGCGCTCAGACTCCTCTCCCCGATCTCGACACCGTATACCAAACTATTGTTCAAAACGAGACAGTTCAACAACTCTCCCAAAAAGAACCACCGGCCGTGCTCAGTTTTGCAGCACAAACACCGACGCAGTCATCCTCTTCCTCGAACAATCGAGAAAACAATCAAAGCTATGACAGCTCTCGCCAAACGAATTTAAATAGCTCTCGACCCCGATTCACAAATCCCGACGCTAACACCACCTGCACCACATGTGGCCGTCTAGGTCACCGCGCACAAGGTTGTTTTCGAGTAATTGGTTACCCTGAATGGTGGGGAACCCGACCAAGAACCCGAAACGATCTTCGAGGAGGACAAAACAAAACAACGGAACCTACGACTACACCTCAAGCAAATTCTTCTCATATAGGATCTTCATCACACCTCAAAGCAAATACAGCACTTACAGACTCTGATCGACAAGGACTTGCCGGCATAACTGATGCTCAATGGCACACACTCGTAACGCTTATGAATTCTCAAAAGACAAGATCAGACACGCGACTAAGTGGTAAGAACGATGAAACTCGTTGGATATTAGATACAGAGGCCACACACCATATGACTGGCCGCCTGGATCTTCTGACAAATATCCAACCCGTCGCCCCAGTCTCTGTTACAGTGGCAGCCGGAGCCGACTACCTATCCAACAAACAGGGCACTATTCGATTGACATCCCATATACACTTGAAGAATGTGTATTATGTGGATGGGTTTCACACGAATTTAATTTCCTTTGGCCAATTGCTCACTGATCATTCTCTTGTTGGTCAAGTAACTGATAAAATTGTGGTTTTACAGGACCGCACCACGAGGACGCTGATTGGAGCGGGTGAACGTGAGGGTGAGGGATTATACCACTTCCGAGGGTTCGAGACTGTGACTGCGTTTCAGACTGCTACATCAGATGAAGGTGTTCTCTGGCATCGTCGTCTTGGTCATCCATCATCTCGAGTTGTGGCGCTTCTCCCTAATGTCCGTCTAAAATCTAGTAGTCAACTTTGCTTCTCTAGTTGTGATGTCTGTTTTCGATCAAAACAAACCAGAATTCCATTTCCTGATAGTTATAATAAAGCATCTACTTCCTTTGAATTAATTCATTGTGATCTTTGGGGACCTTATCGCACCGCTGCTTTCTGTGGCTCACGATACTTCTTAACAATAGTCGATGACTACTCTCGAGCTTTATGGCTTTATCTTCTCCCCGACAAAACAGAAGTAGCCGCTAGACTACAAGAGTTCATAGCTCTTGTCAAACGTCAATTCAACTGCAACATTAAGACAATACGCAGCGACAACGGAACAAAATTTATGTGTCTCACCAAGTATTTTCGTCAAGAAGGCATTTTGCACGAAACATCGTGCGTTGGGACTCCACAACAAAACGGACGCGTCGAAAGAAAACACAGACACATCTTGAATGTCGCCCGAGCTTTGCGTTTTCAAGCTGGTCTCCCAATTGAATTTTGGGCTGAGTGTGCTTTAACAGCTTGTTACCTCATAAATCGAACACCGACCAAGATTCTCAATGACAAAACCCCTTCTGAATTATTATTCAAAAGGCCACCAGTTCTCGATCACATACGCGTATTTGGCTGTCTCTGCTACGCTCACAATCAAAACCACCATGGTGACAAATTTGCTTCCCGTAGCAGACGCTGCATCTTTCTTGGATACCCCTACGGTAAGAAAGGCTGGCGCCTCTATGACATCGAAAAAGAAGAGATCTTCAACTCTCGAGATGTTCTGTTTCAAGAAGACATTTTTCCATACCACCAGACTATCACTCCTCCGGAATCACATATTCCCGATTTAAACTTTGTTTCCACACCAGTCGAAGACGATGAACTCGCAGTTATCCCCACAGCTCCTGACTCTACGACACAACGACCGGACACGTTTAACGATCAACTCGGACGTGGTTTTCGAACAAAGAAACCACCTTCCAAACTCAGCGACTACGTTACAGACACGATCAAACCGGTTTCTACCAGTCCAGTCTCGATCAATATAGTCACCGTCACCTCCCTCACGGCCACCTCTCCATCTTCGTCCTCAGGTACGGTCCACCCACTCACTGACTATCACATATATGATCGTTTTTCTCAATCACATCGCAGTTACTTAGTAGCTCTTTCCGTTGCCACCGAACCACGCTCCTACAAAGAAGCTTTGCGTGATAAAGCTTGGAAAGAAGCTATGAGACTTGAGATAGACGCTTTAGAACTCAACAATACATGGGACATTCAAGAACTTCCTCCGGGTAAAATTGCTCTTGGATGCAAATGGGTCTTTCGTATCAAACTTAAGGCCGATGGTACGCTTGAAAGATATAAAGCACGCCTCGTTGTTCTCGGCAACAATCAAGTCGAAGGCATCGATTATGGAGAAACCTTTGCCCCCGTTGCTAAGATGACTACGGTTCGAATATTTCTTGATATAGCAGCAAAACAAGATTACGAAGTCCATCAAATGGACGTGCATAATGCGTTTCTTCACGGCGACTTAGATGAAGAGGTCTATATCAAACTACCTCCCGGTTTCCGCTCAGATTTTGATAACCGAGTATGCCGTCTACGCAAATCCTTATATGGGCTCAAACAGGCTCCTCGATGTTGGTTCGCAAAGTTGACACATGCTCTTCGCGCATTCGGTTTCATCCAGTCTCGAAGTGATTACTCTTTGTTTGTCTCAAATAAACACGGAAATACACTACGAGTTCTCGTTTACGTCGACGATCTGATCATCGCTGGAAACTCACTCTCTTCACTTTCGGATTTCAAAACATACTTATCGACACGTTTTCACATGAAGGACCTTGGTGTATTAAAGTATTTTTTGGGGATAGAGGTGGCTCGCAGCACCGATGGTTTCTACCTCTGTCAACGAAAATATTGTCTTGATATTCTCACCGAAATTGGAATGCTCGGATGCAAACCAGCAGGCTTTCCTCTCGATCAACGGCATCACCTCGACGAAGAAAACAACGGCACTCCCCTACCTGATCCTGGACAGTATCGCCGCCTCATTGGTCGACTCATTTATCTTGCCTCTACGCGACCCGATCTCGCCTACTCCATTCACGTTCTAACACAATACATGCAGGCTCCTCGCACTGATCACCGGGAAGCTGCGATTCACGTCATACGTTACCTAAAAGGAACCATAGGCCAAGGCATTCTGTTACGAGCAACTTCTCCTCTACATGTTACCGGCTGGTCTGACTCCGATTGGGCAGGATGCTCTGCTTCCCGTCGGTCTGTAACAGGATGGATTGTGCAACTTGGTACCTCTATTATCTCGTGGAAATCTCAAAAACAAGATACAGTTTCTCTATCATCAACCGAAGCGGAATATAGAGCAATGACTGAAGTTCTTAAAGAACTTTTGTGGATCAAAGGGCTTCTTCTAGACTTTGGCATCAATCACACAACACCAATGACGTTAAAATGTGACAATCAATCTGCCATTTATCTCAGTTCCAACCCAGTGTTCCATGAACGAACAAAACACGTCGAAGCTGAATGTCACTTCATACGTGATTACATCATCAAAGGAACAATCTCGACACAACATGTCTCTACAAAAGAACAACTAGCGGACATACTCACGAAAGCACTCGGACGAAAAGAATTCGACATTTTTCTCTACAAGTTGGGCATTCGAGATCTCTACGCTCCAACTTGAGGGGGGGGGGTATTGGAATATTACCATATCCCATAGTTTTAGGAATAGATTATTTTCCATATTATGTTTTCTCCTTTTCTAGATAGGAACTTGAATCTTAGATATGTATATAAGAAGACCTTCAGGTCATGAATGAATAACAGAAAACGATTTATCGATTATAGAACTTCTCAAGTACATAATGCCGTGAAGAGTTTTTTACAATCATTTGATCAGACTTTTTTTTAATGATTGAGACTTCATTAGTTCGGGATATAAAACCATGAAAAACAAAATTATCTACTGATAAACTGCTTTAAGACATAATGTGGTTTAGGTATGTTATACAGAGGGCAAAACTAGCTTTCTCCATCAGAGTAATTTTTGAGGTTTATCGTGTAGCTCATGTTCCTGGATAATAATATCAGTTTCTGCATATGTTTGTAACCTCAGCAGTTGGTTCCTTACAGGGTTGTGATAATACTTTGTTCCTTGTTTACTGTAGATCTTCTGTGTTATCAACTTTGTTTTATTTTTTTTTGTCAACCATCCATTTACTCTAGATCAAGTGGTGACATCGATCCTCAGTGGAAGAACTCCGTCTGGCCGGGTCTGATCTATATGGGAAAATAAATAGCCTCTACTCCTTGCTTCCTTAGCTAATGCATCTGCTCGTCCATTTATACTCCGCGGAATATGAGAAAGACTCACATCCTCGAAGTCCTCCCCAAAATTGCTGAAACATCTCGATCTCTGTCACGAGAGCCAGCTAGTCCTCCGGTGTGGTGCACATGTCCACTAGATCCGAACAGTCCGTCTCAATCCGTATCGAAGTCATCTTCAACTCTCTCACACATGAGACTGCCCACAGTAGACCTTCCATCTCGGCATGCAGAGCTGATAGGCTCCTTCTACACGCCCGTAATCCGAACCATTCAGAACCCATTTGATCCTTTAGACTTCACCCTAAGCCACTGACACTACCATTATCGATCCATGATGCATCAATTTGGCATGCAGGGATTTGGAGGGTCCTAGGGGGCTCTGAACTAGGAGGTACCTCATGATCCTCAATTACTTCCTCCTTCTCCTTCTCGTTTGCCTTCCTCCAACATTCTGCCTCAAGAGACGCATGTTGAAGAGTGTCCATTGAAGAGTTGTCGTTATCAACTTTGTTTTTAGTTACAATTTTTTTTTTTTTTATGTTTTATTTTATGGATTTCTTATCACACATGTAAGCATGTTACTGAATAATATATGTTCACTTTATATATCAATGCTTTCTTTCGGCTGGCGCCAACCAAACTTCGGTATGTGTTTTATATTATTTTGAAATAATGCTTCGGTTTCTATGGATTATCTTTCTCACAATTCACAAACGTATTCTTACGTTTTATTGACACATGTCGTTATCAAAAACTGCTATACAATTGAGTCGTGAACCTGAAAACTTGGGAAACCTTAACAGAACAATGGTTGTTTTTGCAATCGACCCGGAGAAGAAGAATGCTAAGATACCTACCGAAATTGAGAGTCTGATCAAGGCAGCTTTTGTTACACTGGTCGAAAACCAGTTCCCTTTCCGCTTAACTGAGTCTTTGTTCGGATAACCCTTGTTTTTCAAGGTGCTAAAGATCCCGGAAGGAATCACTGTGATCCCTTCTCAGCCTGTATTCCCCTTGCAGAAAGCTCAGTTTCTCTTCAACTTCACGTTACAAATTTCTATTTACTAAACTCAATCTAACTTCGAGGAACTCACTAGCCAGCTTAAGAAGGGTATAAAGCTAGCCTCCCTCTGAGGTATGACAATATCAACCCATAAGATCAGTTTATTTTCTGATAATTCATATAAGTTTTTGCTTGCAGAACTTGTACATAACCTTGTGATGTTAGGAGTTTTCAAGGCTCCTAATACAAATGATGTAGTATAAAAGATTGTCGAACCAGTTCTGAGGGATTTTAAAGCACTTAGAATGCAAGTACTCACTTAATCTAAGTGCAATCGAATAAATGGTGGTTTTAAACTATAACTAAGAATAAGAAAAACGATAACTAAATAACTTCCTTGATTAAGAGAAAGGAGAACTCATGGGAGTAGGGATTAGATCTTGGGTGATCAAGTTTCGAACTAAGGATGGCAAATGATCAATCAAACTATCAACCTTAAGCCTAGACACAATTCTAAACAAGCTCTATGTCTAGATGAATGTTCATTTGCTAACATATCTCAAACATCAAATGTCTTTGGTTGAATAATATGAAAGCAATCATTACTAACAAGTCTATTAGCTATCGTAGCACCTTTAACAACAAATGTCTTTGGCAAAGTATACTAAAAGTCTAGGAGAGTTGTCTCAGGTATTTCATCGAACACCTTTTGGGTGGGAAATGCCTATTGATCAACTTTTGAGTGGTTAACTCAGAAGATGCATTACGAATACTCTACTAGCAAAGAACAAGAATGATCTACACTAAAACAACCTAGAACTAACCTAATCACCCTTAATCTCCCTAACCCATGAATGCAAAAGGTGATTTACTCACTAATCATCATGATTACTCTTAAACCTATGTTAGATTCAAGATTAATCATGTAGATGATGAAATAGAAAAGTAAAACAAAGGTTTTTCAATGGTTTCTCTTCAAGAACAAAGATTATCTGCCTGGTAGGCTACAAAGAGTACTTAAACTTAGGTTTTTCCAACCCAAAACATAAAAAACAAACTTGCAAAAAGGTCCTCGAAAGCAAGTATTTTCGTCCAAACATAAGCGCACAGCGGGGTCACAACCCCGCTGCCACAACTCCGCTGTGGTCTGGGCCGACCCCCTGACCCCGCTGCCATGACCCCGCTCCAGGATGCCCGAACAGGATGGATATGCCTCAGGTAAATTGGTCATAACTCCTTCATTACATCTTCAAACGACTTGAAACCACTTCCATTAGAAACCTAACTCAATTTTCTGTGTCTCCACAAAATCTTAGCAACAGAAGATTTCTTTAAAGGCTCCATCCATGCTCATCTTTCAGCCCCTTTTGGATCACAATGCTCCTAAACATCTCAAACCACTCCATGGCACATTCCAACACCTAATAAAGACAATGAATGGAAAATGCAACCTAGACATGGCTAAATCCTAATCTATATGATGAAAATGCTCATGGATGAATGGGTAAAACAATGCAAATATGCAAGATATCAACTCCCCCAAACTTGTTCTTTACTTGTCCTCAAGTGAACTTTCTAGAACTTATGGGAAAAGAGGTTTGAAGGTGGGAGCTCATAGCCAAAATAAACACATCTAAGAACTCAACTTAACATCCTAAAGAGACATTCCAAGTAGCATGAGCACACTCTCTTATCACACTCTAGCTTCTCTAGGCCTATCAACACACTCTTATGCCTTTAAGCAAGATGCAATACTTTTCAATTCACAAGTCTTTAAACCAGCTCTCACATTAGTTCACACACACACACACACAAAGTGAATTCTCACAAATGGGCACATGATCTCAATCATTTGGCTAGGCAAGCAAAAGATCTAATGAGAATGAAAAGAAGGGTTCAAATACATCATTTTTAGTGACTATCACTCAAGAACGAGGAGCATGATCATTATGCAAAATTTATTTAAGACTAGATGCAACTCATGCATACATAGTCTTATTCTCATCATTATACCCTTTTCCTAAGTGATCACAAGTTCTAACCCTTTCTTTTTCATCCCATGACCCAAATAAACTTTTACTCACATCACTCACCAATGAACAAATTTCCTTCTCTCTCTCTTTATTTTTTTTTTATTTTTTTTTATTTTTTTATTTTTAATTGATATCACCAAATGGGAACCTTTCACACATTTTCTACTCTTAGCTCTTCTTTTCTATCTCTTTTTTTTATTGATAAGGTTTTCTTTAGGTACATTCTAGAGCTTTTCTTCAATTGGTTTGGTTCCTAGTGGCTTTCTTTCTTTTCTCAAGGTACACTTTGTTTCAACTTTCTCATGATCTCTCATTCAAAATCCAAGATATTAACTTTAGAACACATAAACCCACGCACCATCCTAGATTCTAGCTCAAAAGAGGTTCCTATGCTAGCAAGAGATGAGAACAATCCTATGTCGCCTCCAATACTCTCAAGATTTTGCACATGACAAGCTATCAAAAGAAGGCCTCACTCATGCAAATTAAATGTTTGGTCTCAAAAGAATGGCTTGGATTCAAATTAAGGGTGAGGAGTACCATTTGGGTTAACAAAAGAGTGGTAAAATGGAATAAGACAACCCAAATGTGTATGAGAACCATGATTAAGTATGCAAGTGCCCATATGGAAGAGAGATTAAGTTCATTAATCCAAATTTCAGATTGGAGCTGGTTTTAAGAACAATGTCGATTTAGAGCAAGCAAACATGTTTCAAGAAAAGTTTTCAAGGCTCGAAGCGTGCAAGGTTTTCAAGAGATGCTTAAGCTACTTGATATGTCTAACTAGGGTGTCACTTTGAGCTCTTGACAAGTGTTCTTTACAAGGTGTTTCTAAATAATGGCTACCAATGAATATGAATGCAAGCTATAGGCTCTAGACTCTCCTAGAAATGCAAGTGATGCAACCTACATGATTTTTTTTTTTTTTGGGTTTTCAAAATTTTCAATTTTTTTGGTTTTTCTATGCATATAAGTATGTAATGCATTGCATGAGACTCATGACAAGAAAACAAAACAAAACACAATGTGAGACAGTAGACTCTCCCCTAAACTTACTTCACACAGTCCCTTGTGTGAGAGTAAACTTGGAAGAGAGATCAAAAGAGAGATAAAATATGAATGAACTAAATATTTACAAAGCTAAGGATGCACTTACTTGGAGTTAGTGAGAAGGAGGGTCTTTCCCACCTTCAAGAGTGATGGTGACTCTTGCACTGGAGAATGGCTTAGACCTTCCCTTGCATTTGATCTTGTACTCAATGGCTCCATGAGCAGATTTTGTTGCTCCACTTACCCCCTCCTTTTGAGCACTTCCCAAGTGCTTTACACACAACTCTTGGGAAGACTTGCCAGCAAGATCTTCTTTCTCAGTTACAGCCACTTCAGCTTGAGTTTTCTCAATGAATGTGTCTTCAGAAGTGATTGTTCCACAATACCCAGCATCCATTGGGGACTGGATTGGGTAAGAGACAGCCTTATTCACATCGAGGAGTGTGACCCTCTTGTTTGGAAAGTCAATACATGCTCCCACTGTTGTGAGGAATGGAGTGCCAAGGATCAAAGGAACTCTCTTCTCAGTTTCCATCTTCAGGACTGTGAGGTCTATAAGGATTGTGCATTCTCCAATCTTCAAAGGGTAGTCCTTGATGAGGCCAATGGGGGTTGTAGAAGATGAATCCCCAAAAATGAGAGAAGATGTGTTTGGCTCCATGCTTTCAATACCAAGACTCTTCACCATTTCCATTGAGATCACATTGACACTGGCACCACTATCCACAAGAGCATCATTCATGGTGATTTTACCAAGGGAGCAAGACAGTGTGAACTTCCCTTGTGACTCTAGCTTAGGGAGAGACTTTGGAGGACTTGTGGATCAATCAGTGATGTAGAAATGTCTAGAAGCTCTGCTACTTTTTCTTTGTGAGCTAGAATGTCCTTGATGAGCATCATTTGGACATAGGCCTCTTGCATTGTATTAAGCTCTGGAAGTTTAACTCCAACATCACTCAAATCATTCTTGAACTTGGAGATCACCTTCTTTTGAGCTTTAGTGATGATCCTTTTTGGAAATGGGAGCTTGTCATAAGGAGACATCTCAGCTCTGACTCCAACTAGCTACACAACCTTTTCCTCAACCTTCTCTACAAGCTGAGCATCAGCCTTGGCTACAATCTGTCTCTCATCCTGCACAAGTTCAGATTCGTAGAAGAGTCTTTCAATCTCATCTACCTCTTTCTCATGATCATTCAATCCAGTCTCAGAGGTAGCAGCAGAGATGACAACATTGCAATGATCTTTCCCTGGGCGCTTAGAGGTGGAAGTTATAGAAGAAAACTGGTTCTCCAAAGCGCAAAATTTGTTGTTGAGGTCATTGTAACTCCCATCAATCTTGGCGTGAAGGTTCTTCAGCTCATAACCAACATGCTTTTCACTTCTAGTCTGAGACTCCAAAATCTGTTTCAGTAGAGCATCAGTGCTGGTTTCCTGAGGAGTAGGTGTAGAAGTATTAGCTTGTTGTTGAGAAGGTTGGTTTCCCTTGTTGGTGAAGCCAGGAGGTGGGTTTTGCTGAGGCTGATAGCTGCCTTGCTGGTTGTTCCGTTGTTGGTATCCTCCTTGTGGGTAGTTGTTGTAGTGAAAATTGGGTTCCTTCTTGTACCAACTACCATTGTTGTTAATGAAACACAACTCTTCCTGGCCCTCTTTTCCATCCAATTCATTGGTCACAGCGTTTGGTGCTTGGCTTGTGTTCCCAACAAAGTTCAGCTGCTCTTGTGTAGCTTTGTCGGCAATGAGGATGTCAATCTTATCTTGTAGAGCCTTCAGTTCCTTCCTTGTCTGCTTGTCATCACCTCTACTACCTCTGTCATGATTTCCGCTGTAGACTACATCACTCTTAACCATGTTGTCTACCAGCTCCTCTGCATCCTCTTCAGACCTTCCCAAGAAGAACCCATTGCTAGTTGTATCCAATCTTGCTCTGTACTTAGGAAGAGCACCCCTATAGAATGTACTCAGCAAGCTCTCCTTGGAGAATCCATGGTGTGGGTATTGAGCTTGGTAGCTTTTGAATCTCTCACAGGCTTCACTGAATCCTTCCAAGTTCTTCTGTTGAAAACTGGATATCTCATTTCTCAGCTTAGCAGTTCTTGAAGTAGAGAAGAGTTTCTCCAAGAATGCTCTCTTGCAGTCATCCCAAGTGGTGATGGAGTCGCTGGGTAGAGACTTCTCCCACTTACGTGCATTGTCCCCCAAAGAGAAAGGTAATAGCTTGAGCTTGAAAGCATCCTCAGACACACCATTGATTTTTGACAACCCACAATAGTTGTCAAACTTATCCAAGTAATCAAATGGGTCTTCTACAGGAAAGCCATGATACTTGTTGTTCTCGATCACGTTGAGGAGTCCTGGTTTGGCCTCAAAGTTGTTGGCTTCCACAGCTGGTGCTCGGATTCCCAACTTATTTCCATGAAGGTTTTGGCGGTCATAGGTACCAATGGGGCGAGCTGGGTGCGGTTGGTTAGCCATGTTAGTATCCAACCTCTGTTAGTGAGCCTGTTGTTCTGCTTGTTTTCTCTGTCTTACTATCTCTCTTTCAAACGCCTGGATATCTGGAACTCTTGGAACAAGGTTTGTTGTGCCTTTCCTCCTCAAGTTCATACACGTGAAATCCAAAGATAGATGAAGATGAAGAATCAGTAACAAAATAAAAGAAAAATGACTTAGTCTCAAGCAAGTGACTAAATCTCAATGTTTAAATCTCAATGTTTAAATCTACTCAGAATTTGGCAACGGCGCCAATTTGATGATAGGAGTTTTCAAGGCTCCTAATACAAATGATGTAGTATAAAAGATTGTCGAACCAGTTCTGAGGGATTTTAAAGCACTGAGAATGCAAGTACTCACTTAATCTAAGTGCAATCGAATAAATGATGGTTTTAAACTATAACTAAGAATAAGAAAAACGATAACTAAATCACTTCCTTGATTAAGAGAAAGGAGAACTCATGGGAGTAGGGATTAGATCTTGGGTGATCAAGTTTTGAACTAAGGATGGAAAATGATCAATCAAACTATCAACCTTAAGTCTAGACACAATTCTAAACAAGCTCTATGTCTAGATGAATGTTCATTTGCTAACATATCTCAAACATCAAATTCTTTGGTTGAATAATATGAAAGCAATCATTACTAACAAGTCTATTAGCTATCTTAGCACCTTTAACAACAAATTTCTTTGTCAAAGTATACTAAAAGTCTAAGAGAGTTGTCTCAGGCATTTCATCGAACACCTTTTGGGTGGGAAATGCCTATTGATCAACTTTTGAGTGGTTAACTCAGAAGATGCATTACGAATACTCTACTAGCAAGGAACAAGAATGATCTACACTAAAACAACCTAGAACTAACCTAATCACCCTTAATCTCCCTAACCCATGAATTCAAAAGGTGATTTACTCATTAATCATCATGATTACTCTTAAACCTATGTTAGATTCAAGCTTAATCATGTAGATGATGAAATTGAAAAGTAAAACAAAGGTTTTTCAATGGTTTCTCTTCAAGAACAAAGATTATCTGCCTGGTAGGCTACAAAGAGTACTTAAACTTAGGTTTTTCCAACCCAAAACATAAAAAACGAAATTGCAAAAAGGTCCTCGAAAGCAAGTATTTTCGTCCAAACATAAGCACAGCGGGGTCACAAACCCACTGCCACAACCCCGCTGTGGGGTGTTGTCTTAGCCGAGCGGCCCCCCTGACTCCGCCCCGGGGGTCCGTTGTGGTCTGGGCCGACCCCCTGACCCCGCTGCCATGACCCCGCTCCAGAATGCCCGAACAGGATGGATACGCCTCTGGTAAATTGGTCATAACTCCTTCATTACATCTTCAAATGACTTGAAACCACTTCCATTAGAAAGTTAAATAAATTTTCTGTGTCTCCACAAAATCTTAGAAATAGAAGATTTCTTTAAAGGCTCCATCCATGCTCATCTTTCAGCCCCTTTTGGATCACAATGCTCCTAAACATCTCAAACAACTCCATGGCACATTCCAACACCTAATAAGGACAATGAATGGAAAATGCAACCTAGACATGGCTAAATCCTAATCTATATGATGAAAATGCTCATGGATGAATGGGTAAAACAATGCAAATATGCAAGATATCACCTTGTCTAATTCTAGAGGCTCAACGGTGTCACTTCCTACTATAGTTCATTCTTATGTTCTGCTCACATTTGGAACGTCATCAAGGTTGAAGCAGCCTTCTCAAACTATCACTAGATCCCATTCTAAAAACCTAGGCTTTAACCACACTGTGTTTGGTAAGGTTAAGCAAGTCCGCTTTCCTCAATCTTGCCACATTCACCAGACAAATCATTACAACCTTCCCCTTCTCCTCAACCTGAAACTCACCAACATTACCATCATCATCACCACCATCATGAACATGCTCCAGGACCTTCATCTGAAGCTAAGAGGTTTTGACCAACCAAACACTAACATTTACACTGGCGAAGCTCACCTCCTTGCCCTTATGAGCAGAGGAGACCAAAAGGAAACAATGCGCTGAACCATCACACTGCAGCACCAAACCCCACCCACCACATCATCATGCTGCTATTCCAGTTTCTAGTCCCTTCCCCACGTTGTATTTTCTCATATTCCCACCTCCAGTGAGGAACACTCCAGAATCAGAACCAACGGGTGAAATAACTCCATCACCTTCACCTACTCCATGTAAGTCTCTCTTCTTGGTTCTCAATATCTGCATCCATTGATTTGTGAACTTAAACATCTGTTTGTGCAGCTTCGGCAAGCTTCGTTCCAACCTTTGAAAGGGCATCAACAAGTCTCTTGGTAATAGTAGCCATTGCAATCATCTGTCTGTGAATTCAAAACGAAAGGAAAGTACTGGAAGAAACTGCTTTTAACGTTCAAGCTGTAGAAAAGAAACAGCAATTCGCAAAAGCAGAACTCATCCGGTTACAACATCAAGGTAATTGTATATAGGAACAGAAGCAAAATGTATGTATGGATATGAAGAGGACTTCTCTTTTTTTTTTTTGTAAAAGAGTTGTTGAGGTTTGCAACACAAAAGTGTGTCTTGCACCTAACATCTGAGGAAGACAACTTACACATAAAAACTCTGTTTTTTTTTTTTGTATATAAAGTAACTTTGTTTCATCAGATTGTGCGGTTTCACATCTATAAACATATATATTAACAGCTGAAAGTTCAAACATCTTGTTAGATTAAAAATTGTGATGGACAATACAAAGTTTTACTTTGTCAAGTGTAGACTTAGTTATAGTAGTAACAAAGTATATTTTGTTATAAACCATATTGTGGATTGCTATAACCGGAACTTGAACCTGAACCGGAACCGGAACCAGAACCAGAACCGTATCGGATCGACCCATTAAGGTTCTAGGTCGGCCGAGTATTCCTAATCCTTATTGGATTAGGATTTGGTGTTTTTCCTATTACATGTTGTATTAGGTTTTGTACTATTTCATTTTCCTAGTTGGTTTAGGTTTTTTCTTTTCAAGGAACTTGTAACTCTCTATATAAGGGCACCTTATGATTATGAAATAAACATCTCGAATTCCCCTTTTACTCTTTGATTCACAATACGTTATCAATACGTTCACTAAATCCCTGAGCCAAAATTCCGACCAGAAACCCTAACTCTCTCGCGAAGACTCCTTGACGGCGAGAACCACCACTGTGAAACCCTAACCCTAATTATTGCTCGACCATGTCACGTGTTCAAGGAGTTCCCGATCTCAGCAAGCCCTAATCCACATCCAATCTCAGAAAGACCACCCGATACTCAGAAATTCCAATCTCGCGGCCCGTACTCAGCAAGTTCCAGTCTTAGCGCGTTCCAGTTCGCGAAGAAGTTCAAATTCTTGATTGCGGTATACATAAACACTTAGACTCCGGATATTAGGTATGAACCCTATTATGCTTGATTGATTCATTGATAAATTTTGATTGAATTTTGTTAAGATTGAAATCGCATGCTAGGAACCAAACTAATCTAGAACCGATCTAATCCTAATCGATATGCTAGAACCGAACTAGGCTTGCTAAATTCAATGTTTGAAATTGATTGACTGCGGTTTACATATCTTGTTTTATTTGTTTGATGAACATGTTTAAAAATTCTAAATACAAGATATATGATTTCAGATGTCGAAAATCAACAACTTGCATTTTGCTGCCCTAAATCTCTCAAGTGATAATTACTTGCAATGGGCATTGGATGCTAAGATCATCCTAAAATCAAAGGGACTTGGTGAATGTATCACTGAGGGCAATAATGCAGCTGAGAAAGATAAATACATAGCTGTCTTGATTATTCGCCATCATCTTACTGAGAGTCTCAAAGATCAGTATTTGATAATTGTGAATCCTCTAGATCTTTGGACAGAATGGAAATCAAGATATGATCACCAAAGAAATGTGATATTACCAAAGGCTATGTATGATTGGAGGAATCTCAGAATCCAGGACTACAAGTCCGTGGACGAGTATAACTCAACCCTATTTAAGATCGTTTCTAAATTGAAACTTTGTGGTGAGGATATAACGGATAAGGATATGTTAGAAAAGACCTTTTCCACCTACCACACAAGTAATGTGTTGTTACAACAACAATACCGTGAAAAGGGCTTCACAACATATGCAAAACTGATCTCATGTATTGATATCACTCAAATTACCCTAAAGAGTGAATCACTCTCTCAAATAAGAGGTTCAGTGTAGTACTTAGGGATTAAATCCACAAGGACTCTAGGATTACTCAAAAGATCTTAGTATTAAAATATAGCTAGACTAAAGATGAGTTTAAACGGTTTAAAACCATAATTAAAATAAAGCAAGTAGATGATTGTTCAGTAACTTGGATTGGAAGTAGATTTCAGTTAGGAAAGTAGCTAAACTTAGGTATTATTTCAGGTATCAGTATGAAATTGGTCTCTGACTTTAAGGTTTTAGATTGTTCATAAATTCAAACTCAAATAACGAAACCAAACAAGTTTCCTTGTCTAGATCTCGGATCTCAACTTGTAGTTTTGATTGTGAAAAAGAGTCGATCGATTATCTTAGTGGACAATCGATCGATACACCTTTCAAGTAATCGATCGATGCAAGAATGCTCACAACGATCGACAACTCTTCTAGCAAGCTTTAAAAACAAGTTAATATTATTCTCTAACTCTTTAGATCAACTGTTGAATGAATCTATTGAGTTAGATCAAACTAGTTAGGATTCAGTAATGAGTAAATAATTATTTGACTCAATTAAAACCTAGGATTTAGATTCGAGGGTGATTAATCCTAAATCTAATGTTAAGCTTAACTAAGTTTGAAGAACAGATGAAAAACACTTAAACAGCAGTCATAAATCAACACATAAATCAACCAAATGAGAAATCTAAATCTAACAAATGAGATTACTCAAACATATTAATAAATGACAATATCATGATGGCATGAATAAAACTCACTGTGGGAACCGAAATTCACACCTGTCGATTTCCGTAAAATAAGGAAAGTTAGGAAAACCCTAATTTTCCAGAGGAACCGGATCTCTGCGAAAGCCAACGACAAGTAACCAAGAACGCGATTAATATGAATAAATTGAAAGATATAAAAATAAAAACGAGATTGACAGCAAGAAGGATTCTTATTCCGAATTCACGTAAGAACGGTTACAACGAGAGTTGCCTTAGCTGTGTGAGCCGTAGGCAAAATTCCTAGTTCTAGCAATCTAAGACTAAAACCCTAGTTGAGACGCAGCTCGATAACAAAAACGGAAAATTTCCTAAATGCTAAGTTTGGTGGTGAAAGCTCTGAAAACTCGTGTCCCTTGCTTCTGCCCTAGACCTCTTACTTATATACTCCTCGCCTTGGCCATTCGGTCTTTCCATTTCGCCCAGATTTGAGTATATCGGGAATCTTCCATTTTTCTCGATCCTTCCTTTTCTTGCGGAAATCTTCTATTTTTCTTCAAACCTGCCTTTTATCTTCAAGCTTGACATTTATTTTCCTCCTGCGAGTAAACCGTCAAAACGTTATCGTATCTTCGGGTTAGATTCCGTTAAGATCGCGAGATGGGTTTTTATCGCGTTTTAAGACCTTTCGGGCCGTTCTGCGATAAATCCGTTTTCCGACTTTGTACGGGATCGTTTCCTGATCTGATGCCGTTTTTAGTAAATTCCTCGAGTTAATCGTAAGGTTTTACGATTTACTCGACGTTTTTATTAAAAACGCGTTTCTTACGATTTTAACGAAAAATCTCGAATAAATCATATAGTTTACGCAATGTTCGGTGTTTCATTTAACCGTTGCCGTTTTATACGATTTCCTCAAGTTCTTTGTCGAGAAAACGAAGTTTTACGGTTTTTATCGTAAAACTCGAACGATAGGTCGGATCGAGATGGAATGGGAGACATTTCGGCCGTAGTTCAGAATGCGACCGTGTCGAAAGACGTAAGTTTCGAATCGGGGATGCGGGAGATCGAGGCTCGGGACGTCCGGCTCGACGTACGGCGAGCTAGTTCAGCTTGGCTAGGTCGCCATATGGCGAACTAGGCGATAGGAACCTGTGGGGCAAAGTCAGCACCTCTTAGTTTGCCCAACGGCGATCTAGCCGGGACGGGACTAGTTCGCCGGTGGGCGAACTAGTCGAGGGACTCCTAGTTCGCCCATCGGCGAACTAAGCCAGCTTGGCTTAGTTCGCCGGTGGGCGAACTAGTCGTGACTAGTTCGCGTTTTACGGCGGTTTCGGTTTTTCGCGGTTTTGTAAAACGATTCTCGAGTTTTATAAAACGATTCTTCGAGTTTTTATAAAATGATTCTTCGAGTTTTATAAAACGATCCTCGAATTTTATAAAATGATTCTCGAGTTTTATAAAACGATTCTTTGAGTTTTATAAAACGATTCTCTAGTTTTATAAAACGATTCTCGAGTTTTATAAAATGATTCTCGAGTTTTATAAAATGATTCTTCGAGTTTTATAAAACGATTCTTCAAGTTTTATGAAATGATTCTCGAGTTTTATAAAATGATTCTCGAGTTTTATATAACGATTCTTCGAGTTTTATAAAATGATTCTCGAGTTATATAAAATGATTCTTCGTGTTTTATAAAACGATCCTCGAGTTTTATAAAATGATTCTCGAGTTTTATAAAACGATTCTTTGAGTTCTATAAAATGATTCTTCGAGTTTTATAAAACGATTCTCGAGTTTTATAAAACGATCCTCGAGTTTTATAAAATGATCCTCGAGTTTTATAAAACGATTCTTTGAGTTTTATAAAATGATTCTCGAGTTTTATAAAACGATTTCTCGAGTTTTATAAAACAATTCTCGAGTTTTATAAAACGATTCTCGAGTTTTATAAAACGATCCTCGAGTTTTATAAAATGATTTTTGAGTTTTATAAAACGATTCTTCGAGTTTTATAAAACGATTCTTCGAGTTTTATAAAACGATTTCTCGAGTTTTATAAAACGATCTTTCGAGTTTTATAAAACGTATTTTTATTTTTACTTTTGCGGAGACTTTTAGCCATTGATTCCGTCATGACCGATTTTGACACCAACAGTTAGCCCCCCAGCTCGCTAGAATCTTGAGCTTCTAGCGTAAGGTTCTTGCGAGTGGTTTGCCAGTTTTAGTTAAATTAGGCGGAATTAATGGTTGGAAAGGTCTGTTGAGAATGATCTTTCCATTATCCAGGGAGCGGAATGTGTTTAAGATTAGGGCTGCGCCTTGTGAAGGCTGCCTACGTACCCTTTTGAGGGGATCAAGCCTTTCGTAGTTCGTTTCGGAGTTAAGGTTCGTATGACCTGTTTCCTAGCAAGACCTTTACGGTCTAGTTATATGTTGTGTAGGAATTATGGAGCATATTGATGTCGATGGCATCTGGACCTTTTCCGGCCTTGAGACTAGCCTCGTAGGCCGTTTGGTCTGGCCGAGCGTGGCCGTTATATTTTTCGGACTGGCCGTGTGCGGTTCTGAGTCCTTGCCGCTTTTTCGGCTTAATTAAAAATCAGTTTGCGTTTTTAAGAGCGTGTTTTTATTCGTATGAATGTAGCGGGAAGATTATGAGTTGATATTGAGGGAGGTCCGTGAGTTGTTGTCTCGCATTCCTTTTTCCCTTAGTGTATCGCCTTTTTCGTTTGCCCGTTTTAGGATGTTTAGTAAATCGAGTGAGCGTTTAGATATAGACGAAGAGACATGCCTTTAGGATCTCGATTCATGCCTTGAGACGTTAGCGACCAGTGTGCTGGGTTTAGGGCAAGACCTAGGTTTACTTTCGGATTGAGGCTATGCGATGACTAGTCGGCTTTCGTTTTGCCTGTTGCGATTTTAA
>CAKOAT010066711.1:0-10385 GCA_932364175.1 Eruca vesicaria subsp. sativa | reverse complement strand
ATCGGCTTATATGATTCGTCTGGTTGGAACCGAGCATCTCACCGGGAACAATTTCTAAGTTGCCCGGAAGTGCTGACCAAAAGTTTGGATTTCTTTTATAGCGCTATTACCCTTGTGTCGGGTGTTTGAGAGCTATCTCTGCGAGATAACTTAAGTTTGTTGTGATCAGCAACAAACTTTTTAGGCGATAAATGTTTATGTTGTTTTGGCCTTCGCGAAGAATACATACGTTAAAAAGTTTTGCGTAATTTTATAGTCGCGGACGGACTGTTAGGTCTTCCAAGAAAATGACTTTATCGAGGAAGGTATTTATGTCGAAAAACTAATCTCCGGGCGTCTGCGACGTCTAGCAGTGCCGAAAGTTGGTTTTTATTTTATATGCCGCATTTCGTGTTCGGAACGTTTGCGGGCTCGAAGATGTTGCACGGTGTTGCGAGGGTTTTGTTTTAACCCTGCTTTGCAAGAACACTTTGGTTTGTTTGCGGATATTCTCAATTAAAACTTATTCCTGTTTGGATGTTAGGTAGTTTTATGATTTGTGCTAGAGCAATTAGGACCGAGAGGTTGCGTAAGTTGTTTCCCCGAAATGAAGCATTTTTCGTTACGGTGCTTTGTGAAGTGTTGACCTTCCGAGATTCGTACGGCTTTAGGAGCTCTGGTACGAGTGTTTTCTTACACGTCGGATTTTGTAGGCAACTTGCTTCGGGAATAGAGTGAATGGCGAAAATTCAGAACTTAGCCGATCTTCGACAAGTTTGCATTATCCGTTGAAAGTATTGGCTTGGCGTGAAGGTTGTGTTCAGCCGCACAGCCAAGGTCGTATTTGGTAGAGGATTAGGCCATGACACTTTCGTGCTATCGAAACGGTCGAGTCGGTTTGTAAACTTGGCATTGAAGTGAAGCACGATCGGAAAATAGCCAAGTAGCGTTTGTCGAGCTTGATATGCCAAGTATGCCCGTGTTTATAGAAAACGCTTTTCCGTTTTATGTTTGATTTCTACGGTGAATGTTTCGTATAAACTTTCCTTTGTATGGAAGTTGTTTTTTTTTTACTCGAGGGAGACAGATCCTAAGAAGCTCGATGCAGAGCCCGTGCGGAGTCGTTTGCGGGGCGGTCTCATTCTCGGATGTAAACGGGAGGAATGAGAGCGGATGCTCGTGAACCGATGGGCTAAAGAGTGAGATCTTTCAGATCGTGTCGCGAAGTGGCAAAGTTTAGATTGGCCGCCCAGTGCCGGATCGTATAGCTTGGTTTTTGCTATAAGGAAAGTACTTTTCGCAAAACCTGTTACGTTTACTTTCGAAAGTTACTTCGTTATGACATGATCCTGACTATACGAAGGATTTCTCGCATAAGCAACGGGCGATGAATTTAGTAAATCGACGCGACGCATTGGGTTAACAATGTTTCCGCAGTTTTTTCGAGAAACCTTTCCGCTTAGTTTTTGATTCTTCGGTGATAGTTTTTTCGGAGTCACTCGTGGAGTCTTACCAAAAGTTATTTCACCGAGAAATAGTAGCAAAATGTTTTAGCGGGTTTCTCGGGCGGAATGAATCACATGATCAGCAATAGGATCAGTCAGCGAGAAGGGGGGACGTGTTCTCTATTGTTGCTTTGTGTTCTCGATTTTTCTTTCGCCGCAAATGTTCTTGACATTATTCCGTGACTCACTTGGTTTGACGGAAAATGAGATCAATGCTTTGATGCCTAAAGATTTCGATTCTTATACTTGTTTTATCAAGTTTGAGAAGATCTTTATGACTTCGGTAAATAATCGAGTTTCGCTCTGAAGTCCCGCAGAGATTTTCTAACCGCATGATTGCGACGAGAGATGCTGTATATTCCTCGAGATTATTTCCCAGACAGTTTGGATCAGTCTTTAGCGCTTAGACGGTTTTTAGATTGTCGTTTGCTTTTGGGATGATTTCGACGAGGCGTTGCATCGTCCGAATATTTTTCCGCTTATTTTATAAAGTGTTTTCTTGATGTGAGGAAAAATATTCGGCGAAAGAAGAAAGACGAGTTTCGTTTGAAGGATTTGGATGATCGACAATCCGGGTCGATTAAAGACCATGGTGGATCGGAGATGACTTGGAGTATGTCTGATTTACGAGAACTTCTAGGAGCGAGTCTCTAGCTCCTTCTTTCTTTTAGGAAATGAGTATGTTTGAATGCGTGGCGATCGTTTCTCAGTTGTACGAGAGATTGGATCGGTTTGCGAGTTATGCCTGAATGGTTAGAGAACAACAAATTGAGATAGACAAAAATTGCTTACGACTTAGCATGCTAGACTATCTTCTAAATTCTATGTTCTCTAGGTTTCTTGGCAGTTTACAAGACGTTTTCGTTTCTTACCTACGAGAAATTAGAAGTCTAATAAAATTTTCGAATCGGACATACCTTAGCTTCATCGATGATTTGGGGTCGTCTATTCTTCGTTCTCCATCTTTTGACCGACCGGTCTTCGACGAATTACCAGCGAGAGTATCGGAGCAGGGAGAAGACTTAACCATCGGAGCTCGTGTTCTTGTTTCTTCGTACTGCTGGTTTCATTTTACCGACTAGGTGTGCTTTGTATATCGAAAAAATCAATCACGTGTTTATGATTGGATGTTTTCGACTTAGCGTGGCAGAGTTTCGTAAAATCGGATTAGGTTTAGAGAGTTCAGATTTCTCGTATAGTTTAGGCAACTTTGGTGTTAAGTCAACCGTTGCCGTTTTAGACGATTGATTCGAACTTATACGAAGAAACAAGTCTTTGCGGTGTTATCGTAAAATCCCGATGGAAATTCCGGTTCAGACGAAACGAGAATCAGCGCGATCAAGACTTCGAGAGAACTCGAGGATTGGTTCAGCTTGACGTAAGGCAAGTCGGGTGAACCCTTTCAGCTCGTCGTGTTGCGATCTGGATTGTAAGAACCCTTGGGGCGAAGTCAGCGTCTCTTGTGCGAGCCAGACGCTTGGTTCAGCTCGCTATATGGCGAGCGAGCTAGCTCTACGTTCGGCGAGCTAAGACGCTTGGCGCGGGTGATCTCGATACGTCGAGTTGACTTGTTTTCGTCGTAGAATCTCAACGGAAAGTCCGATTGAGACGAAACGAAAAGCATCTCGATCAAGATTCGAGATGGAGATGTTTCGATCCATCGAGCTTGTCCAACTTGCCTAATGGTGAGTCGGCGAGAACAGTCCCGATTCATCAAGCTATCTTGTTTTCGTGGTAAAACCTCAACGAAAACTTTCATTGAGATGAAACGAAAAGCAGTGCGATTATTGTTTAGAGTACGGTCCGGCTCACCATAGCTATGAGTTGGATTGTGCGGACCCTCGGGAAAAAGTCAGTGCCTCTGGGACGAGGTGGAAAGCCGGTCAGCTCGCCAAGATGGCAAGCTAGGTTGCTTGGCCAACTCACCGTCTTTTCGGCTGGATAGTAATGCCCGATTCTGCGAGTAGCCTAAGGTTCTTCCGCGAGCAACCTAGGGTTTTATCGCGGATTATCTAGGGTTTTTCTGCGAGTAACCTAGGGCTTTCTCCGCGAGTAACCTAGGGCTTTCTCCGTGAGTAACCTAGTGTTTTTCCGCGAACAACCTAGGGTTTTGCCGCGAATAACCTACGGTTTTTCCGCGAGTCACCTAAGGATTTCTCCGCGAGTAACCTAGGGGTTTTCCGCGAACAACCTAGGGTTTTGCCGCGAATAACCTACGGTTTTTCCGCGAGTCACCTAAGGATTTTTCCGCGAACAGCCTAGGGTTTTCCGCGAGTATCCTAGGATTTATTTCGCGAGTAAGTTACGGTTTGTTCCGCGGTTTCTGGGAGAGCAAGTTTTATTTTTCCGATAGGTTCTCGGAAAACGTCTTTTGCTTAACTCGTGAGATTTGTCCAACTCGGAAATAAGAAAAACACTATGGGGTTTGATAGATTTTATCGTTGCCCTTAGTGATCTGAGATAGAAATCGTGAGCTTGTTTTGTTGCTCTTTCCGTGGCGAAGAGACGCGATTAGGTTTTCGATTTTGTTGAGTACTACAGTGTTTGCGCGAGCGTTGGCTATAGGAGCAGTCGCTGCTGGAGTTGTTTTACCAGCGTCTTTTTGCGAGTTGCGACTTTTTCTTTCATACATCCAGACATCGTTTTGGTCAAGCGTTTTGCGGCTATGAGTAAGAGGAATCCGACCCCCCCTCCTTCTAGCGCCAAACTGTGGGAACCGAAATTCACACCTGTCGATTTCCGTAAAATAAGGAAAGTTAGGAAAACCATAATTTTCCAGAGGAACCGGATCTCTGCGAAAGCCAACGACAAGTAACCAAGAACGCGATTAATATGAATAAATTGAAAGATATAAAAATAAAAACGAGACTGAAAGGAAGAAGGATTCTTATTCCGAATTCGCGTAAGAACGGTTACAACGAGAGTTGCCTTAGCTGCGTGAGCCGTCGGCAAAATTCCTAGTTCTAGAAATGTAAGACTAAAACCCTAGTTGAGACGCAGCTCGATAACGAAAACGGAAAATTTCCTAAATGCTAAGTTTGGTGGTGAAAGCTCTGAAAACTCGTGTCCCTTGCTTCTGCCCTAAACCTCTTACTTATATACTCCTCGCCTTGGCCATTTGGTCTTTCCATTTCGCCCAGATTTGAGTATATCGGGAATCTTCCATTTTTCTCGATCCTTCCTTTTCTTCCACGGAAATCTTCTATTTTTCTTCAAACCTGCCTTTTATCTTCAAGCTTGACATTTATTTTCCTCCTGCGAGTAAACCGACAAAACGTTATCGTATCTTCGGGTTAGATTCCGTTAAGATCGCGAGATGGGCTTTTATCGCGTTTTAGGACCTTCCATGCCGTTCTGCGATAAATCCGTTTTCCGACTTTGTACGGGATCGTTTCCTGAGTCTAATGCCGTTTTTAGTAAATTCCTCGAGTTAATCGTAAGGTTTTACGATTTACTTGACGTTTTTATTAAAAACGCGTTTCTTACGATTCTAACGAAAAATCTTGAATAAATCGTATAGTTTAGGCAATGTTCGGTGTTTCGTTTAACCGTTTCCGTTTTATACGATTTCCTCGAGTTCTTTGTCGAGAAAACGATGTTTTACGGTTTTTATCGTAAAACTCGAACGATAGGTCGGATCGAGATGGAACGGGAAACATTTCGGCCGTGGTTCAGAATGCGACCGTGTCGAAAGACATAAGTTTCGAATCGGGGATGCGGGAGATCGAGGCTCGGGACGTCCGGCTCGACGTACGGTGAGCTAGTTCAGCTTGTCTAGGTCGCCATATGGCGAACTAGGCGATAGGTATCTGTGGGGTAAAGTCAGCACCTCTTAGTTCGCCTAACGGCGATCTGGCCGGGACGGGATTAGTTCGCCCACCGGCAAACTAAGCCAGCTTGGCTTAGTTCGCCGGTGGGCGAGTCGAGATGGGACTAGTTCGCCGGTGGGCGAACTAGTCGTGACTAGTTCTCGTTTTACGGCGGTTTCGGTTTTTCGCGGTTTTGTAAAACGATTCTCGAGTTTTATAAAACGATTCTTCTAGTTTTTATAAAACGGTTCTTCGAGTTTTATAAAACGATCCTCAAATTTTATAAAATGATTCTCGAGTTTTATAAAACGATTCTTCGAGTTTTATAAAACGATTCTTCGAGTTTTATAAAATGATTCTTCGAGTTTTATAAAACGATTCTCGAGTTATATAAAACGATTTTCGAGTTTTATAAAATGATTCTCGAGTTTTATAAAACGATTCTTCGAGTTTTATAAAAGGATTCTTCGAGTTTTATGAAACGATTCTTGAGTTTTATAAAACGATTCTCGAGTTTTATAAAACGATTCTTCGAGTTTTATAAAATGATTCTTGAGTTTTATAAAATGATTCTTCGAGTTTTATAAAATGTGGGAACCGAAATCCACCTACTGTCAAATAATCGTAAATAAGGAAACTTCGGGAAAAACCCTAAGTTTCCAGAGGAACCGGCTATCTGCAGAACCGCACAACGAAGATTAAGATAACAAAAAAAAACTTAGAAACTTTAAATGAATAAACGAAAATCGAGAGCAAAGAGGTTCTTATTCCGAATCTGCGTAGAACTGGTACAAAGAGAGTGGCCGAAAATCTTAAGAACGAAAAAACCCTAATTGAGACGCAACTCGCTAACAGAAAACGGAAATATTCCTAAATGCTAATTTTGGTGGTGAGAGCTCTGAAAATCGTGTCCCTTGCTTCTGCCCTAGACCTCTTATTTATATACTCCTCGCCTTGGCCATTCGGTCTTTCCATTTCGCCCAGATTTGATTATATCGGGAATTTTCCATTTTTCTCGATCCTTCCTTTTCTTCCGCGGAAATCTTCTATTTTTCTTCAAACCTTCCTTTTATCTTCAAACTTGACATTTATTTTCCTTCTTCGAGTAAACCGTCAAAACGTCATCGTATCTTCGGGTTAGATTCCGTTAAGATCGCAGGTTTTTATCGCGTTTTAGGACCTTCCGGGCCGTTCTGCGATAAATCCGTTTTCCGGACGGGATCGTTTCCTGATCTGATGCCGTTTTTAGTAAATTCCTCGAGCTAATCGTAAGGTTTTACGATTTACAAGATGTTTTTATTAAAAACGCGCTTTTTACGATTTACTCTACCTTTTTATTAAAAACGCGTTTTAACGAGATATCTCGAATAAATCGTATAGTTTAGGCAATGTTTGGTGTTTTTTTAACCGTTGCCATTTTATACTTTTTTTATTAAAAACGCGTTTTAACGAGATATCTCGAATAAATCGTATAGTTTAGGCAATGTTCGGTGTTTTTTTAACCGTTGCCATTTTATACGATTTCCTCGAGTTCTTTGTCGAGAAAGCGAAGTTTTACAGTTTTTATCGTAAAACTCGAATGATAGGTCGGATCGAGATGGAATGGGAGCCGTTTCGGCCGTGGTTCAGAACGCGACCGTGTTGAAAGACGTAAGTTTCAAATCGGGGATGCGGGAGATCGAGGCTCGGGACGTCCATGAAGTCTCTAGTTCGTCCAACGGCGAACTAAGCCGAGCTGGCTTAGTTCGCCCGTGGGCGAACTAGTCGGGACGGGAATAGTTCGCCCACCGGCGAACTAAGCCGAGCTGGCTTAGTTCGCCCGTGGTCAAACTAGTCGGGACGGGACTAGTTCGCCCACCGGCGAACTAAGAAGAGCTGGCTTAGTTCGCCGGTGGGCAAACTAGTCTAGTGGGACTAGTTCGCCCACCGGCGAAGTAAGCCAGCTTGGCTTAGTTCGCCGGTGGGCGAACTAGTCATGGGCCTCCTAGTTCGTCCATCGGCGAACTAAGCCATCTTGGCTTAGTTCGCCGGTGGGCGAACTAGTTACGACTAGTTCGCGTTTTACGGCTGTTTCGGTTTTTTGCGGTTTCGTAAAACGATTCTCGAGTTTTATAAAACGGCTTCTTGAGTTTTATAAAACGATCTTCGAGTTTTATAAAACGGCTTCTCGAGTTTTATAAAACGATCTTCGGGTTTTATAAAACGGCTTCTCGAGTTTTATAAAACGATCTTCGAGTTTTATAAAACGATCTTCGAGTTTTATAAAATGGCTTCTCGAGTTTTATAAAACGATCTTCGAGTTTTATAAAACGGCTTCTCGAGTTTTATAAAACGATCTTCGAGTTTTATAAAACGGCTTCTCGAGTTTTATAAAACGATCTTCGAGTTTTATAAAACGGTTTCTCGAGTTTTTTAAAACAATCTTCGAGTTTTATAAAACGGCTTCTCGAGTTTTATAAAACGATCTTCGAGTTTTATAAAACGGCTTCTTGATTTTTATAAAACGATCTTTGAGTTTTATAAAACGGCTTCTCGAGTTTTATAAAACGATCTTCGAGTTTTATAAAACGGCTTCTCGAGTTTTATAAAACAATCTTTGAGTTTTATAAAATGATCTGCGAGTTTCATAAAACGTCTTCTTGTCTTATAAAACGATCATTGGGTTTTATAAAACTATTCCTTTTATGTTTTTGCGGGGAATTTTGGCTATTGATTCCGTCATACCGATTTTGACCCCAACAGTTATCCCCCCAGCTCGTAAGAATCGTGAGGTTCTTGCGAGTGGATTGAGCTCGTTTGGCGAGTTTGGTAGAATTAGGCGGAACTTTAATGGCCAAAAGTCCAAGGGTGAATAGTAAAATTCTTCCCTATAAGTATATGGAGTGAGTTTTTCAAGTTTTTCACTCACTCTTCCATAAATTGCCTAAGCTTTAGGAAGGCTTCTCTCTACTTTTTCCTTTGGATCCTTTTTCTTTCGAATATCCAATATGTCTTCCGGACGAAAAGTTTCATATTATGCTCATGCATCAATCTTTGATCCGAGCGACCTTGATGTTTCCAGCGGCTGTTCTCTTCCCGAGCCGGTCTTTCAACGTTTCTTTACGACCAAGGAAGAGTTTGTAGACTACTATTTAGCCGTGAGCGCCGCGGAGGTGCCTCCTTCGAATTTCTGGGTTCCGAAGAAAGATAAACCTCGGAAGAAAACAGTTGGCATGAGTACGAGCACTGTTGGTTCTCTCAGATATTTGAGAAATATCTATGCGATCCCTGAGTCGGTTCGGTTTTGCATCCCTGTCCAGGGTCAGGGTGCCGAGGATCCGCCTCCGGGTTATTTTACGTACTACGAAGCCTTTCTGTTGACCTGCCAGCTATGGTTCCCTATTCCTCGAGCCATTTTCGAATTCTTGGATAGGTTTGGAGTACCATTCGGCCAACTACGCCCTAGTGGCTTGCAGCACCTTGTCGGGATTCTGGTGTTGGGATACGAATGCGGAATGTCTTTTGATGCGGATTATCTTTCGTCTATGTTGACATTCAAGGGAAGAAAGGATGGTTTTTACTTAGCCCCCCGGCGGGACATGACGGTTGTTGGCGGGCTTGCCTCGAATGATCACGATTGGATTTACCGATTCTTTTATGTCAAAATCGACAGCACATCGGTGGAGGAGAGTTGTATTCCTTTGATTAGGGCTGCGTGGGCGACAAACGGTATTCCATTAACGCGATACCCAAATCCATATAGATATAGGTTTTAACTTTTTCGTTTGTTTCGCAGTGCCTGCCCTCCCGATGCCGAAGCTTGAGGATTTTCTCCGAAAAGGATCCGTCGTGCCGTCGCCTATTATTCGTCCGGTTTTTCTCGTGACGGTCATGCTGATTTTAAGGCGGGTGATGATGCGGAGGAGAGGGAAAGGTCTAGATCTCCGCAGGATAGAGAAGTTCCGATCGATCGCGGTCGGGCATCTGACGAAGATATCAATATCGAAGATCTTATTGACTTTTCGCCCTCCGAATTTGATCCGGCCGAGACGTCATCCCGAGGACCATCTGACACACCATTTGCGAAAATCTGACGAAGATATCAATATGTGCGAGTTTTATAAAACGATTCTCGAGTTTTGTAAAACGATTCTCGAGTTTTATAAAACAATCCTCGAGTTTTATAAAACGATCCTCGAGTTTTATAAAACGATTCTTCGAGTTTTATAAAACGATTCTTCGAGTTTTATAAAACGATTTCTCGAGTTTTATAAAACGATCTTTCGAGTTTTATAAAACGTATTTTTATTTTTACTTTTGCGGAGACTTTTAGCCATTGATTCCGTCGTGACCGATTTTGACACCAACACTCATTGTATAAATAATAATCAAAGTAGATAATAGCAAAGAAACAAAGGAGTCAAGATCTTCTCTATTTTGTAGTCTCAGATAGTAAACAAGGAGCTCTCCAAACTAGGTTTGCCTCAACTCTAAGTAAAAATCTCCTTATAAAGTTCACAAAACCCTAAAAATGTAGCCTGTATGCGGCTAGGGACTAATGTTGCAATTATCATAACTTTTATAAAACTTGAGGTCTTCTAATTTTTGTTGGAAACTCGCGGGTGGTATAAGAATTGATCGATGTTGATGGTATCGTGTCGATCGTTCATAATGGGTGACCATCGATCGTTCATAATGGGTGACCATCGATCGTCTTTCATCTTGCAACGTCGGTCGATTTTCCAAATCGGCAGGAGTGCTCTTCAAAGTCTCCAATATGTTCAAAAAACATCCATTTTCTTCATTGTTGGGGTCAAAATCGGTACGACGGAATCAATAGCCAAAATTCCCCGCAAACGCGTAAACGCAACAGTTTTATGAATCTCGAGAATCGTTTTATAAAACTAGAGAATTGTTTTATGAAACTCGAGAGATCGTTTTATAAAACTCGAGAGATCGTTTTATAAAACTCGAGAGATCGTTTTATAAAACTCGAGAGATCGTTTTATAAAACTCGAGAGATCGTTTTATAAAACTCGAGAGATCGTTTTATGAAACTCGAGAGATCGTTTTATAAAACTCGAGAGATCGTTTTATAAAACTCGAGAGATCG
>CAKOAT010066600.1:163405-218500 GCA_932364175.1 Eruca vesicaria subsp. sativa | reverse complement strand
CTTACGAGGAAAATATTACCACGCCTTTACGAGGAAAGCTTTCCTCGTAAATTCGCTACAACCTTACGAGGAAAATGTCTTTACGATGAACGTGTTTCGAGGAAACGCGTTTCCTCGTAAGTTCCTAGTAAAAGGCCATTTACTAGGAACTAACGAGGAAAACCCGTCCTAGTAATGGACGAGTTTTCTTGTAGTGTAATTGCTAACATAATTTAAGTTAATAAATGAAAACTCTTTACATTGGCATTTTAGAAAAAGATAAGTATAATAAATATGAAGATATATTTATAATTTTATAAAAACTATATTAGTTTTTTATATATAAGTCTTTTTAGTTAAAAATATATAAGTGTATTTTTAATCTTTTGTATTAATCTTTAGTTTTCATAGTAATATTTAGTGCTTCAAAAGATTTTGTAATAATTAGATATTATGTTTTACATTGTGAAAATAGATACATATAAATATTGGACTTAATATATCATTTAACTCATGGTTATCTTTTCAAAACTGAAAACTGATTTTGTTTTGTTACTTTGAATCCTCTAACATAGACTAAATGAATATTATTTTAAAATATAATCATGATAAGTGTGGATTTATAACTCTAATTTCTATTAATAATTAAATCTAATTATTAATAATTTTAAATTATCAAAATATATTGAATATACAGATTTTTTGTTTTTGTGAAAATATAGTTTCAACCTTCGTTTGTTTATATTTAAAACCATGCATTTGTAAAGTGTAACTCTAATTATCAAAATTATCATATTCTAATAATGAAAGCTGAGAGTGTTACACAAAAAACAAAGAAGAATGCCGCATTACAAATTTTGTTTATAACATTTGATGTCGTTTTTTTTTTTTTTTGTCACAAAACATTTGATGTCGGTTTATAATGCAAGCCTAACTTTGAAATTAACAGAATGTTTTCCCGGTCTTCACGCCTCTCTTTAGCATCATAACATCTGAAAAAGGAGGATAACATATTATGTAAGATGCTATACGTAATGTTGTGAAGGAGAACTTTGGTGTAATTTGACAGGAAACCACGATGCATGCTATATATGATCTGGCCTTGACCTTTAATTCATAGTATTTGTTAATCTGAACAGAACTGTTTATATACTTTGGTTATACTGTTTTATATACCTTGAACTGGCCTTGACCCTTTCTTTGCCAACCTGAACTGTTTTATATTCGTAGTATTTGTTGGTGAAAACACAAAAAAATTACATTATTTATTAATCTAAGTTTTATGGTGATCACAATTGTTTTAAAATTAAATAAATTGCTAACATGTTTTAATAAATCTATATATAAGATTTTTTTTAAGGCTTGAAGTTGGTCATGTTTTGGTCCTAGAGTGGTCTTTTTATTTGGTACACTTTCGTAATCTAGTGGTTGACAGCGTGAAGATGTGGTGAAACGAGAAATTGACTTAAGAGTATATGGGTTCAACCAAAGTCTTAATGTTTTAGAAAAAAAAAAGACTAAACTCGAATAAACTTTCAATGACTTTTGTTCTCGACATTCTAAACTACTTTCCTTTGTTTTTATATTTAACACTAGCCTGCATTTCATTGTTTCCTGACTCGTGACCTCATATTCCTTCTAAATAATCATCGACTAGTGGCATCCAGTTCTCTGTGTACTTCATGATGCATTTACCAATAATCTCTGGTTTGACCCATCTTGCCGTTTACAGCTGTTATATATACAATTGTATTGACTTCTTTCACTGTTATCTACATCTTCTGGTATGTCATGATATCATTAAAGAATTTCAAAGCAAGCAAGTCGCAGAAACTCCTAACAATCTGTAGTTTTCTGCCCATGGAGAAAAGCTTGCACATGATCTCAGAACAGTTAACGTATCACTCCATGAGGCAAGTACTACAAAAGTTATAAAAGTATCTGTCTGAGAGATTCTATTACCGTCTTGAAATTCTTCAATCATATACAAATACTCTGATGCACATCAGTGAAGCTACATTGAGAGGGTTCAAGTCCAGCAGGACACCGTAGCAAAATTTCAGAATGGCCTCAAATGTTTCTGCTCCACCTAGGAAGTTTTAAAGCTTGAGATGATATCCATTACCAGAAGCTGAAGGCTGTAATTAAGGTTGCTTATGTAATCATATGTGCTGATCAAAAGAAACTGTTGAAGACAAAGATAAGAAAGATCAAGTTACCCTTAAGCAGATACTGTGGTTAATAACCAAGGCTTGAGAAGACCACAAGCGTTGGATTGCCGTTCTGTTTTGTAAAAAAAGACAATAAATCAGTATACCTTAATAGCAAGGCCCATCAGAAAAATACTAAGAAGCAGTCGATGATCGCCAGGATTCACCTGCTCGGGTTGTAAGGTATCAAATCTAGAAGAGCATACTCGAAGGAGAATCGGCTATTGGCTCAAGACTAATCACAACCTTGAAAAAGATACAGACTCGAAACAGAAATTGAGAATCTTAATCTCTATAATATTATTTGAGAAGTCACTTCGCGTTCACGTTAACTCTTACGCTGGTTGATTACTATGATACCCCTAATGAATTAAAAATACAATTAAATATTATTATTTCCTTTTTAAAAATTTCCAAATAACAATATAAAATAAAAAGGAAAAATTTATAAAGTTTACAAAACTATTTAAAACGAAAATATAAGTATACATAATATGGTTTCATAAAAAAAAGTTCACAAAATAGTAATATTTAATTTCAATATATTTTTAAATAACATATAATATACTTTTGAAGTAATAAAATACGTTATATCTATATCTTCTTAGATAAAAAGACAATATTTGTATATAATGTGATTTCATAAAAAAAGTTCACACAAATAGTCTTGATATTAGAAAAAGAAATATTTTTTCTTTTTAAAAAAAAATTCAAACAAAAGTATATAAATTTTCATAATAATTATTTTTGTATATATCTATCTATTTTATTAGATGATTACATAAAATAACTAACTAAGATAAACTCATATATGTTTAATTGAATTTTTTTATAATTATTAGTATTGAAATTATTTTTAGTATATTTATTTGACTATAATATCTTACAGTTACAGTAAAAATATAATATTTTACTTATATAATATAATTTCTCAAAAACAATCACCTTTTTTACTGACTATTTTAAGAGATATTAAAAATAAAACTAAAAAAAATTTAATAATAACCATCTTTTGATCAAATAACTAAAATTATTTTAAAATATCATAACATTATATAATTTAACGAGGTAGATATGTTATATTTTAATAGTTAGAATTATCTGTTTTAAAAATAAGGATTCTGATTTGTTTAAGTATTTTGTTTATGGTTATATTAAGTTTCACAAACATTAAAACAGAAAATAACTACAATTATTTTAAAATACCATAGCACTATATAATTTAACGAGGTAGATATATTATATTTTAATAATTAAAATTATCTATTTTCTTAATGAATCTTTTAATTTTTATTTTTTTAATTATTATGTTTGTGAAACTTAATATAACCATAATCAAAATACTTAAGCAAATCAGAATCCTTGTTTTTAAAATTATTTAAAATAAATTCAATTTTACCATCGAATCAATCTAAAGCATAAATTTATTTAGAATTTATCAAATATTTTAATTATTGTAAATACATATATGTGTTCATAAGTTTCTAAATATTTATTAGTTACTTATGTATATAATTTAGAATTAAACACTTTAGTTTTTATTTTTTTACATTCTAAGCACACAAAAATCTAACCTTATATATAATCTTACTAAATATACTTATACTTCTAAGATAAAAACCAGCATAAATGCAAATAAGACAATTAATCAAATTTTAATATATACAAAATAAAAAAAAAGATTATAGTTGAATTTAGAGAAATAGATAGAATCCAATATATCCAAATGATAACTAAATCGACCGTAAAAACAATAAAACTGACTAAATATAACATATCTAAAATTATATATATACACACACATATATATATATATAATTAAAGTAATATAAAATTATAATATAAATTAGACATACAAACTATAAATTAATTTAAAAATTTAAAGTAAATATCAATCAATAATTAATATATATATTTATTTATACATATTTATGTCCGTGCATGAGCACGGGAAAATCACCTAGTAAGATGATAACCCAAAGGTCAGATTAATATCAGAGAGAGGAAGAGAGCTTACGGTCAGAGAACCGTGAAAGACAGATCTGTAAGCAAGTGGGCCTCAATTCCTCCAAGTGGCCCAACTCAGGTTACCCTACATCAAATTGAAGATTACGTTAGTTTTCTTTTACATCTGTGTCGGTTATACAATGTCAATTAGAGATAGGAAAATATGTCATAATCCTATTGAGACCTGGAACTTATAAGGGGTATATATAGAGCTTAAGGGTTAGTTAGTGTGGGAATCAAAATCCACACTGTCGATTTTCCATCAAATATGGAAACTTACGGAAAACCTTAATTTTTCCGAGGTCTTGGATATCTGCGGAAATCACTAAAACAAACGAAATCAACAAAATATGGACGAACAATGAAGAACAGAGAATAAAGAATTTGCATAAAAGCTTTTTATCGAATAAGAGATCGACAACTGTTACAAGAGAGAATTGCAGAATTTAGACGTCGAAACGTTCTAAGGATCTGGCTTGCTAGTCTAAACGCTAAGTCCTAAATTTCTAAGCTAACAGCCGCCTCTCTAGGTCTGATTTTTTGTCCTCTTCTTCTGCCATATGCCTCTTGCTTATATAGTCTCTTCCTTGGCGGTTTGGTCCTTCCATTTCGCCCAGATTCGAGTTTATCGAGAATCTTCCTTTTGTGTTTATCTTTCCTTTTTTCCCGCAGAAATGTTCCATTTATTTTCAAGCTTCACATTTATCTTCAAACTTGACATTTATCTTCCTTCTGCGGGTAAATCGTCAAAACGTTATCGTATCTTCGGGTTAGATTTTGTTAAGATCGCGAGATGAGCTTTTTATCGCGTTTTAGGACCTTCCGAACCGTTTTGCGATAAATCCATTATGCGACTTCATACGAGATCGTTTCCTGATCCGATGCCGTTTTTAGTAAATTCCCCGAGTTAATCATAAAGTTTAGCTACGTTCGTTTTTCGGTTAGTCGTTGTCGTTTTTACGATTCACTCGACATTTTTTACTAAAAACGCGTTTTTTACGATTTTTATGAAAAATCTCCAATAAATCATATAGTTTAGGCAATGTTCGATGTTTCGTTTAACCGTTACCGTTTTATACGATTTCCTCGAGTTCTTTTCGAGAAAACAAAGTTTTATGGTTTTTATTGTAAAACTCGAACGGTAAGATGGATTCAGACGAAACGGGAGACTTTTCGATCGTGGTTCAGTAAATGATCATGTCGAAGGATGTAAGCCTTGGATCGGGGACATGGGAGATCGAAGCTCGGGATGGTCGGCTCGACGTTCGGTGAGCTACCCGAAGAGCTTCTAGCTCGCCGTACGGCGAGCTAGTTTGGCCGAACTAGCTCGCGTTTTACGGCGGTTTCGGTTTTTCGCGGTTTTGTGCTTAACTCGGACGATCGTGTAATTGACGTTCATTTCGTTCTTCCAAGATAACGATTTCCAAGTTTTTCCGCGGATTTCCTTTGTTTGGAAACTTCTTTTATAAGACGACTTCTCGAGTTTTATAAAACGATTTCTCGAATTTTATAAAATGATTTTTGTATTCCGTGGAAAGTAATGATTTTATCTTTACATAAGTTATTGTAGACGTTGATTTCGAAATTACGGTTTTTGACACCAACAGTTAGCCCCCCAGCTCGCAAGTTTTGGAGAAAGTTTTTGCGGGCGGCTGGAGTTGCTTTAATCGGAATCAACGGCTGCAATTTGTCTTATTACGAGGGATGAGCTCTTCTTTTCTATAAGTATTGGATCATTACTCCTCATATCTTCCATCTCTCAAGTTTCTCTCCAACTTCTCTCTAGAAAATTTTCAAGATGTCTTCTTCCCAAGGTGATCAACAAAACCATGAGGTCCCAGCTGGCGACGACCCTATGGCACATTTGCAGGATGCTCATATTTATGAGTTCCTCTTGTTTCAAGAGGAGATGGAACACAGCGATGCTGAGGAGAACACGGTGCCGAGTGGCGTACCCCCGGCGAACCCGTCCGTTCTTTCGAAAGAGGTCAAGGCTATTTTGGATGAAACAGCGGATACGGTAGTGAAGTCCTCGATGGGTGTCATTATCGAACCGTCGGGTTCGTCTGCTGTTCTGCCCCTTGCTGTAGTCGAAAACGTAGCGGTTCCTGCCGAGGTCGGAACGGTTGCGGCTCCCACCGTGGTTGAATCGGTTGCGGCTCCTACCGCGGTCGAACCGGTTGCGGCTCCTACCGTGGTCGAACCGGTTGTGGCTCTCACCGTGGTTGAACCGGTTACAACTCCGAGGCCTCCTCCTCCGGCCAAGCGGGTGATTGTTCTGGGACTTCCGGCGCTTAGCGAAACGCTGTCTGCTCCAGCCAAAGGCCGTAAGAGACCTTGCTCGAACCCCGATGCTCCCAAGAGAAAGAGAGGCACAAAGGGTCTGGAGACTGGAGCTTCGTCAAGCAAGGCACCAAGCTTGGTTTCAATGTCGCAACACCGTGCCAAGGTACAGGTTCGCGAGCATACGTTTAAAAAGACTATAATTTTAATTCGTATCTGACCGTCTATCTTGACTTTTCTAGTTTATTTCGTTAATCGATGGGATGATCAAAGAGTGTGGGTCCGAAGTTGAGCGTTTAGCCAAAGGAGTTGGCTGAGTCGCAGGAGAGGTCCGCTCAGCTCGAGGGGAAATTGAAGGTGATAGAGGACGTGCATTCCGCGGAGGTATCTCGGTTCAAGGCTAAGATCAGCGACTTGGAGCGCGATCTCGGAAAGACAGCGATTTCTTTGCTCAAGGCGAAGGATGCAAAGAAGTCCAAGGCTTCGGAGCCTCGCAAACTCCAGCGCAAGATGAAGAGTTTTGAGGGATCGGCGGTTCGTGCGGCCGAAGGGGATGTTCCTGTCTAGGGAAGTGACTCCGACCAAACTCTTGCTGCCGAAAGCGCCCCTCAGCCATATGCAGATGAGAGTAACGATCCGGAGATTGCTGACGAAGGTGAAGGTGTTGTTGCGAGAGTTGGTGATACGATGGATGAGGATGAGACTCCGTGTGCGGAGGGTATCTGAAGTTGTTGTCTCGTAGGAGACTTAAGAATTAGGTTTTTATGTGTTTGGCCGAGAATGGCTTTTGTACTTGTTCGGGACTGGCCTTTTACGGCTTTGAATCCCTTATTGCTTCGGCAACTTTCTATAATGAACAATCAGTTTTTTGTTTAAACCTTTTGTTTCGAGTTGACATTGAAGGAGGTCCGCGAGTTGTCGTCTCGCATTCCTTTTCCTTTGTGGATCGCCTTATTCGTTTGCTCGTTTTAGGATGTTTAGTAAACCAGGTGAGCGTTTAGATGTAGACGAAGAGACATGCCTTTAGGATCTCGATTCATGCCTTGAGACGTTAGAGACCAGTGTGCTAGGTTTAGGGAAAGACCTAGGTTTACTTTCGGATTGAGGCTATGCGATGACTAGTCGGCTTTCGTTTTGCCTGTTGCGATTTTAACCTGATTCCATACCGATTTAGAATCCGCGATAGGTTCTCGGCTTATACGATTCGTTTGGTTGGAATCGAGCATCTCACCAGGAACAATTTCTAAGTTGCCCGGAAGTGCTGACCAAAAGTTTGGATTTCTTTTATAGCGCTATTACCCTTGTGTCGGGTGTTCGAGAGCTATCTCTGCGAGATAACTTAAGTTTGTTTAAGACTGTTGCGAGTTTGTTGTGATCAGCAACAAACTATTTTTAAGTGATAGATGTTTATGTAGTTTAGGCCTTCGCGAAGGGACTATATCTTAAGAAGCTGTGTGTGTTTTATAGTCCTGGGTGGACTGTTTGTTGTTTTCGGAGAGGAACGGTTTTCAGAACATTGACGACATCTCGCTATATTCAGAATTTCGTTTTTTCTTTCGATACGTTTGTTGATAAAGTTTGAGAATTTCGAGTTTGAAATTTCGGGAGTATACGAGTATACGAGTATACTCACCTACTCCCCCCCCATTTTTAACGAGGGGGGGACGGCTGGTCTTGTCTTGCGACAAGATGCCTACGTACCCTTTAAGGGGATCAAGGCATCTCGTAGTTCAGCGTTTTGCGGGCGCGCTGCCTAGTGATAGTATTTTTTGAGATGCATCGCGTTTCAGGATCTGGAAATTTTGGTACCCTGCATGTTTACGATTTCGTATGCTCAAGGCCGGACTATCTTTATGACCTTGTATGGTCCTTCCCAGTTGGCTCCTAATTTCCCGGCGTTTCGTTCTGCGGTATTTTAGAAGACTTTTCGTAAGACTAGTTCGCCTTCGTGAATTCTGCGACCGCGTACATTTGCGTTGTAGTACTTTGCGGCTGCTTGCTGATAGTTTTGAATTCGAACGAGGGCTTGATCCCGTCGTTCGTTAATCAAATCGAGTTCGTCGAGAAGCATCAGGTTGTTTGACTCTTCCCTTTCTGGGAGCAAGCTTCTGCATACTCCTGGAAATTCGACTTCTGCAGGAATCATGCATTCTGTCCCGTATACGAGGGCAAAAGGAGTTTCGCCCATAGCTCGCCTCGGGGTCGTGCGGTGCGACCATAAAACTCCCTCGAGCCCTCCGGCCCACTTGCCCTTTTTGGCGTCGAGGCATTTTTGAGGCCGTCGAGGATAGTTTTATTAATGGTCTCAGCTTGTCCGTTGCCTTGAGGATATCTTGGAGTCGATTTGGTCAATCGTATCTTCCATTTTTCGCAGAAAGCTTCAAATCTAGTCGAGATAAATTGAGATTCGTTGTCCGTCACGATTTCGTATGGTACTCCATGTCTACAGACTATGTTCCTCCATACGAAACTTTCTACTTGGGCGTCTTTGATTGTGCGTAAGAGTCGGCTTCGACCCACTTAGAAAAGAAATCGGTCAGGACCAAAAGGAAGCATTTTTGTTTTGATGCGTGCATTGGCCCGACTATATCCATCGACCATCGCATGAACGGATATGGTGCCGAGATAGATGAGAGAACTTTGGCAGGTTGATGAATTGTCGGAGCATGCCGCTGGCACTTTTCGCATTTCAATGTTTTACCATCGTTGGCCAGAAATATCCGTGGCACTTGATTTTTATTGCGAGAGATCTTCCGCCAGAATGGTTTCCGCAAGATCCGGAGTGCACTTCCTGCATTATCCGCTGTGCTTTCTCCCCTTGCACGCAGGTCATCAGTGGCCCGGAGAATCTCCATTTATAAAGTTCTTCGTCAACTACAACATACCGTGCGGCCTGAGTTTTTGTTTTTCGGGCCGCCCATTTTTCCGGTGGAAGTTCTCCGTTGGTTATGTATGCGAGAATTGTTTCCATCCACGGACGATCGAATCCATAATCGGACTGATCTTTGGCTGGATGGTTTTCGTCTATGTAATCCTTCGGTTCGTTGATCAAGTTTCTGACTACGGGTGGTCCAATGCTAGGGTGTTCGATGAATTCAACAGGAATTACCCTGCTCATACCAGGATCCGAGCTGGATGCCAGGGCGCCAGTGCGTCTGCCTGGGCGTTTTCCGCTCGAGGGATCCTAGTAAGGGAAAATTGATCGAATTTTTGGGTCAGATCTTTTACTAAGATCAGATATGCTTCCATTCTCTCGTCCCTTGCTTCGTATTCTCCGCTGAACTGGCTAGCCACTAGCTGGGAGTCGCAGTAAGCGTGAAGGTTACGAATCTTCAGGCCATGGGCCAATCGTAGTCCTGCGATCAAGGCCTCATATTCGGCTTCGTTGTTTGAAGCGTGGAAAATTAATCGGAATGACTGTTCCAATATTTCTCCTGTAGGGGATGCGAGTCGGATGCCGATCCCGGAGCCTTGTTTGGATGAGGATCCGTCAACGTATAAGATCCAGGTTGAGTTCGGTTCTTGGTCAGACACGCTTCCCGTTGGGAATTACACTATGACGTCCGCAAGTACTTGCGATTTTGCACAAGTTTTTACGCGATATTCGATATCGTATTTGCTCAGCTCGATCGCCCATTTTGCTAATCTTCCCGATTGGCTGGGACTGTGCAAAATAGTGCGGAGAGGGAACGAAGTGGGTACGGCAATAGTGTGAGATTGAAAGTATGGTCTTAGTTTTCTTGCCGACATGAGTACGGCCAAAGCAAATTTCTCCACCATTGGATATTGCGTCTCCGCGTTCAGTGGCGTCTTACTTACGTAAAAGATCGGCTTTTGTTCGCCGCATTCTTCTCGGATGAGGACGCCACTTACGGCAGTCGCTGATACTGCGATGTAGAGAAATAATGGTTCTCCTTCTACGGGTTTCGCGAGTACTGGCGGAGTAGCTAGGTAATGTTTAATCTGTTGGAAAGCTTTCTCGCATTCTTCGGATCACTCGAACTTTTTGTTACCCTTTAATGTTTCATAGAAAGGTAGACATTTTTCCGTCGACCGTGAGATAAAGCGGTTAAGCGCTGCGACCCTGCCGGTCAGCCTTTGTACCTCGCGTTTTGTTCTAGGAGAGACCATTTCTATCAGCGCCGTGATCTGCTTCGGGTTGGCCTCAATCCCGCGGTAGGTGACGAGATATTTCTAAAAATTCTCCGGATGCGACAGCAAACCGACACTTCGCCGGGTTCAACTTCATGTTATGAAGGTTGAGCCTCTTGAAACATTCTTGGAGATGCACGACATGGTCTCGCTCTTCTTGTCAAGCTATATCGTCGATGTACACTTCAATTGTTTTTCCGAGTTGTTCGGAGAACGTTCGATTGACGAGTCGTTAATAAGTCGCCCCAGCATTCTTAAGGCCGAAAGGCATCATTTTATAGCAGTAAGTTCCGCGATCAGCTATGAATGCGGTTTTCTCCCGATCGTCAGGGTTCATAATGATCTGATTGTATCCCGAGAAGGCTTCCATGAAAGATAAGAGTTTGTTTCCTGCAGTTGCCTCAACTAAGCGATTGATGTGTGGCAGCGGATAGATATCTTTTGGACATGCTTTATTGAGATCGGTGAAATCAACGCAAACTCGCCACTTTCCATTCTTTTTCTTTAAGACGACGGGATTGGCGAGTCAGCCAGGATACCGAACTTCCGTGATCGATCCTACTTTGAGGAGTCTGTCGACTTCGCTGTTGACCGCTTCGGCCCGTTCTGGCCCCAGTTTTTGTCTTTTTTGTTTGACGGGTTTGGATGTTGGGTCAACGTTAAGTTCATGACATGTGATGTTAATGTTGATCCCCGGCATATCTTCCGCAGTCCAAGCGAACGTGTTCGAGTTTCGTCTCAGACATGCCAGGAGTTCGGCTTTTAAGGTCTCGCTCAGGTTCGCACGGATTTCGACGCAGCGTTCTGGGAAAGCTTCGTCGATGTATATTGAGATGACGGGCTCGCAGGTTGGCTCGCGTTTACCTTCCAATGCTTCTGCCGCCCGCAACTGCCAGAAGAGTTCCATTTTATCCTGCCCTGGGGCGTTGTCGAGGACCGAGGACTTCTTTTTCTTTTTGGAAGAAACGTCGACTGGCAGATTTTTTCGTTTTAAATTTGCGGCATAGTAAACTTGCGAGGTTGTCCGATTTCCCCAGATGGTCTCGATTCCGCACGGAGTCGGAAACTTAAGACACATGTGGTACGTCGACGGAATCGCATGCATCAAATTTAACCACGGTGTTCCTACGATTACGTTGTAAGACATGGGTCGATCGATGACTTGGAATTCGACAATTTTTACTATGCTCCCGGCGCGAACCGTGAGGTTGATTGTACCGAGAGTCATGGTGACTTCTCCTGAGAGTCCTACTAGTGGGCTTGCGTTTTCTGCGATTTCAGACAGAGCGATTTTCATTCTCTCGATAGTGTTTTTGAAGATGATGTCAGCCGAGCTTCCGGTATCGACTAATATCCTCGCGACATCCATATTCTGGATCGTCAGCTCGATAACGAGAAGATTGTTGAGACGTTTGATCGAATCGATCGTTGCTCTTTTCTCGAACGAGATGACGTCGCCATTTAGATTAGGCATGTCTTTTTTCGTTCGTTCTAGCGATTATTGTGTAAGAGAATCCGACCCCCCCTCCTTCTAGCGCCAAACTGTGGGAACCGAAATTTACATTGTCGATTTTCCGTCAAATATGGAAACTTAGGGAAAACCCTAATTTTTCCGAGGTCCTGGATCTCTGCGGAAATCACTAAAACAAACGAAATCAACAAAATATGGATGAACAACGAAGAACAGAGAATTTGCGTGAAAGCTTTTTATTGAATAAGAGATCGAAAACTGTTACAAGAGAGAATTTCAGAACTCAGACGTCGATACGTTCTAAGGATCTAGCTTGCTAGTCTAAACGCTAAGTCCTAAATTTCTAAGCTAACAGCCACCTCTCTAGGTCTGAATTTTTGTCCTCTGCTTCTGCCCTATGCCTCTTGCTTATATACGCCCTTCCTTGGCGGTTTGGTCCTTCCATTTTGCCCAGATTCGAGTTTGTCGAGAATCTTCCTTTTGTGTTTATCTTTCCTTTTTTCCCATAGAAATCTTCCATTTATCTTCAAGCTTCACATTTATCTTCAAACTTGACATTTATCTTCCTTCTGCGGGTAAATCGTAAAAAACGTTATCGTATCTTCGGGTTAGTTTTCGTTAAGATCGCGAGATGGGCTTTTTATCGTGTTTTAGGACCTTCCGAACCGTTTTGCGATAAATCCGTTTTGTGACTTTATACGAGATCTTTTCCTGATCCGTTGCCATTTTTAGTAAATCCCCCGAGTTAATCGTAAAGTTTAGCTACGTTCGTTTTTTGGTTAATCGTTGTCGTTTTTACGATTAACTCGACGTTTTTTATACTAGAAACGCGTCTTTTTATGATTTTATGAAAAATCTTGAATAAATCGTATAGTTTAGGCAATGTTCGGTATTTCATTTAACCGTTACCGTTTTATACGATTTCCTCGAGTTCTTTTCGAGAAAACAAAGTTTTACGGTTTTTCTCGTAAAACTCGAACGGTAAGATGGATTGAGACGAAACAGGGAGACTTTTCGATCATGGTTCGGGACATGATCATGTCAAAGGATGTAAGCCTTGGATCGGGGACATGGGAGATCGAGGGTCGGGATGGTTGGCTCGACGTTCGGTGAGCCGAACCAGACCGGTTCAGCTCGCCGTTCGGCGAGCTACCCGGGGAGCTAGTTCTAGGCCACTTAGCTCGCCGTAAGGCGAGCTAGTTTGGCCGAACTAGCTAGCGTTTTACGACGGTTTCGGTTTTTCGCGGTCTTGTGCTTAACTCGGACGATCGTGTAATCGACGTTCATTTCGTTCTTTCGAGATAACGATTTCTGATTTTTTCCGCGGATTTCCTTTGTTTGGAAACTTCTTTTATAAGACGACTTCTCGAGTTTTATAAAACGATTTCTCGAGTCTTATAAAATGATTTTTGTATTCCGTGGAAAGTAATGATTTTATCTTTACAGAAGTTATCGTAGATGTTGATTTCGAAATTACGGTTTTTGACACCAACAGTTAGTTCATTACGGAAAACACCAGGAGCAAGAGATAGAAGTCTTAGAACTATAATCTTTTGTTAAAGTGTTATTGGTTTCATATTCTTATAAACAGAGGATACGTTTGGTTACAATCTGGTTCTAAATTCTTATAGCACAGTAGGGATAAAATCCCAACAAGTGGTATCGGAGCAATCCAGGTTTTGATTGCTAGGTTTTTTTTTAATCAGTATGATTAAGAAAAGGATTGAGATCGATAGGTTCGACGGGACATGAGATTTTTCGCTATGGAAGGTTCAGATGTTGGCTCACATTTGTGTCCTAGGGCTAAAGGATATCTTAACTGATGAGAAGCTTCTAATGGATTCACCGGTCTCCAAGGATGAAGAAGATGCGGCTTTGAAGGATCAAGAAAAGGAGGCTACAGGTTCCATACCAACCATTGATCCCGATAAGCTCGGGAAATCAGAAAAGGCGAAAGATCTTATTGTCCTTAACGTAGGAAACCAAGTACTAAGGAAGATCAGCCATTGCGATACAGCAGCAGCGATGTGGACAGCTCTTAACACGCTATACACGGAGACATCGTTTCCTAATCGTATCTATTTGCAACATAAGTTCTATATGTTCAAGATGAACGATTCTACGAGCATAGATGCAAACGTGGATGATTTCCTAAATCTAGTAGCAGATTTAAATAACTTGGGCGTAGAGGTCAAAATCTGCAATGGAAAGAACGATCATATAAAGGAGGCAACCTGCAAGGGAAAGAACGATCTAAGAGTAGGTACGGGAGATCAAAATCTAAACCAAAGAACGACAAGAACAATAAGGGCCGGATGTTTCATATGCCGCAAGGAAGGACATTGGAAACAAGAATGTCTAGACAAGAAGTCATACAAGTCTGCAAATGTGGCTGAGGAACCGAAACAGCCACTCATACTAACGGTCAGTACAAGCGATCCAAAAGAAGAATGGATAAAGGACTCAGGATGTTCTTTTCATATCACACCAAACAAAGACGTGTTTTTTGATCTAGAAGAATTTGAAGGTGGTAAAGTGCTAATGGCAAACAATACACATTGTGATGTCAAAGGTACTGGTAAGATCAAGATCATGAGACCTAATGGATCCGTGGTGGTTCTAAAATATGTGAGGTATATGGCGACTATGAGTCGAAACTTGATATCTTATGGGATGCTCGAACGGTCAGGATGCCTATATGAAGGAAAAGACTTTATATAAGATTCTACAAGGATGGGAAAGAGATCTTATCAGGAAAATTCAATGAAGGCCTATATTATCTACAAGGAACAGTGTCAAGGGGAGAAGCTAACGTGACAAAGGCGGATGTAGATAAAACTACTATATGGCACTCTACGCTGTGTCATATGAGCGTGAAGAATCTGAATGTTCTCGTAGAAAAGGGATATGTACCAAAGAAGGAAGTGAAAAACTTGAGTTCTGTGAGACGTGTGTCCTGGGAAAATCTCACAAACAAAGCTTCCCGGCTGCAAAACATACCACTAAGGAGATACTCGAGTATATACATTCAGATTTATGAGGAGCTCCATCAACCCCAGAAAGCTTAGCAGAAAATAAGTATTTTATAAGCTTCATAGATGACTACTCACGCAAGGTCTGGATTTACTTTCTAAAAACAAAAGATGAAGCTTTCAGAAAATTCAAGGAATGGAAAGAGGCGGTAGAAAATCAAATGAAGAAGAAAATAAAATGTCTAAGAATTGATAATGGTCTCGAGTTCTGCAACAAATAGCTTGACAAAATTTGCAAGGACTCAGGCATTAAGAGACACAAGACGTGTCCGTATACTCCACAACAGAACGGGGTTTCTGAACGGATGAACATGACAATCATGGACAAGGTTCGGTGCATGCTCGTGGAGACAGGATTAGGACAAGAGTTCTGGGCCGAAGAAACTTTAACGGCTACATATGTGATCAACCGATATCCTAACTCATCTATTGACTATGAGTTAGCTGAGGAACGATGGACAGGTACTAAGTGTAATTTGAGCAACCTTAAGAGGTTCGGGTGCTCTGCTTATGTTCATAAGGTTCAAGAAAAGACAAGTCCAAGGGACATAAAAGGAGTATTTATGGGATATCCGTTCAGAACCAAGGGCTATCATGTTTGGATACCAGAAACTGGTAAGTGTGACACTAGTAGGGACGTAGTGTTCAATGAAGAGGAGCTTTACAAGCACACGATACTTGACTCTACAAGGGATACTAGAGCTGAAAGCATGGAAGATCACACAAAGGACAAGAAGGTAAAACGGGTTACGTTCAAAGAAGACTTAATAGAAGGACCAACTCCATCGAAGGTAGAAACGAGGAACTATCTGTTCCAGGTGGAGATACTACATTACCCGAAACATCTAAAAACACAGAAGAAGGCGTGTCAAGTGAAGAAGGTAATTTTGAAACAGAACCGGGTATTAGTGACTATATGCTAGCAAGATTCAGGGTGAGAAGGCAAATTAAACCACCATCAAGATTCAAAGATACAAATTTCGTAGCCTATGCTTTGGCAGCAGCAGAAGAGCTAGAAATAGAAGAACCTAAGAATTTTACGGAAGCTATGGCAAGTAAAGAAAAGAAATCATGGATTGATCATGGCAGTGTTAGTGGTTTAAGGTGGTGCTTCAAGGATCGAATGGGCTATGAATGGGTAGGACAACGGGCATGCAGGAGGAGCCGTTCAGCCCTGCATGCAGAAATGGAAGGCCTTCTTTGGGCAGTTGCGTGCCTGAGAGACTTGCGGATCAGTGCAGTGAGGATAGAGACGGATTGCGCGGACTTAGTAGATATGTCTACTAATCCGGAGGAATGGCCAACCTTCACAACAGAGATCGAAAGGCTTCAGAGAATACGGGAGGACTTCGAGGATATGAGGCTTTCTCATATTCCTCGAAGTAGGAATGATCGAGCAGATGGATTGGCAAAAGAGGCAAGAAGGAAGGGGTTCACCTTCTCCCATATAGATCAGACCAGGCTAGACGGAGATACTCTTAGGAGGATCGACTCGTCTGATCACCACTTGATCTAGTTTAGATGGGCAGATGACAAAAAAAGAACAGAAAAGAAACTATGGAAGAATGGAGCTGATGAAGAGATGGATTCTCTTATACGAAATCATACGTGGATATTGATTAAGAAACCAGAAAATGCAAAGGTTATTGGGTGCAAGTGGATTTGCAAGTTAAAACCCGGGATACTAGGAGTTGAAGAACCAAGATACAAGATGAGATTGGTAGCTCAGGGTTTCTCACAGACAGAAGGGATTAATTACAACGAGGTGTTTTCTCCGGTGGTGAAACATGTATCAATTCGAATTATGCTCTCAATCGTGGTCAACAATGATTACGAACTCGAGCAAATGGACGTGAAGACGGCGCTCTTACACGGGGACCTAGAAGAAAGAATTCTTATGAAGCAACCTGATGGCTTTGTTAAGAAAGGGGATGAAAACAAAGTGTGCTTGCTTAAGAAATCATTATATGGGTTAAAACAATCTCCAAGGCAATGTAATCAAAGATTTGATAGCTTTATGAAGACTCAACAATTCGTTAGAAGCGAAGAGGATCAGTGTGTCTACATGAAGAATGTCAAAACGACACAAGCTGTATTCTTACTTCTATATGTTGATGACATGCTCATAGCCTCAGGAGATCTGAACGAGATCAGGAAAATAAAAGAGAGTTTGAGTAAGGAGTTTGAGATGAAAGACTTGGGAAAGACCTCAAGAATATTAGGAATGGATATCATAAGAGATAGAACCAAAGGAGTCCTAATACTATCGCAGGAAGGTTACTTAAGAAAAGTAGTGGAAGCATTTGGTATGACAGACGCTAAAGCTGTTGTAACACCAACTTCATATCAGTTCAAATTACGAAGTCTCAGACCAGAAGAAAAGGAAGAGGAAACAAAACATATGGAAGAAATACCATATGCAAGTGCAGTTGGAAGTGTTATGTACGCTATGGTAGGCTCTCGACCTGATCTAGGTTTTGCAGTTGAATTAATAAGTCGGTTCATGTCTGAACCCGGAAGAGAACACTGGGCGGCTGCAAAGTGGGTTTTTAAAATACCTAAAAGGAGCTACAGGAAGGTGTCTTACATTTACTAAAGGCTCTACGTTCAGCATAGAAGGATTTTGCGATTCTGATTACGCAACCGACCTCGACAGGAGAAGGTCTGTTACTGGATATGTTTTCTAGGTTTGGGGAAATACGGTTAGTTGGAAATCAGGATTACAAGACGTAGTAGCTCTTTCGACAACCGAAGCAGAGTATATGGCTCTAACCGCAACTGTGAACGAAGCTCTATGGCTAAGAAGACTATGCAAGGAATTGGGTTTTGATCAAGAAAGTGTCAATTTAAACTGTGATTCACAAAGTGCTATATCCCTAGTAAGAAATCATGTTCATCACGAACGAACTAAGCATGTTGACACTAAATATCATTTTATTGGAGATGTGGTCGAAGATGGCAGTGTTACTCTATCTAAAATCCACACCAGCAGAAATCCAGCAGATTTTCTAACTAAGGCCTTACCAGGGCAAAAGTTTGATCTCTGCTGTGAACTCCTCAAAATAGCCTAAGAAACCGGCACGGCAGGTAACTTCGTTATCGATTCACCTCGCACAAGAAGTAAACAAAGTTAGAGTATAAACTTTACTTCTTATCGATAACAAAGAAGCTCAATGGTTACATGGAAGTTACCTGCTAGGATGATGCGAGGTTAGGAGTTAATAAAGGCAAGAAGGTCTCAGCTCAAGGTGGAGTAGCTTAGGAAAAGACCAAAATAGGAAACCACAATGACTAACTACATATGACTAAAGGGAACGTCTTAAACAGCAAAGCAAAAGCTGAAGGGAGACGAGTACCTAAAACCATAACCAGGAGGCTCAATGGATCAACGGATAAGACCAACAACACATGAAACGTCTTAAACAGCAAACTAAGAAGCTGAAGGGAGACATGAGTTGTTGATACAGCAGAGGAGGTACATGCGATTGCATCTGATAAACTGAAAAGAAGATCGGAAACATTGAGAGGTTAGAAAAAGGATTACAACTCAAAGAAGATAACAACAAAGCTCAAAGGAATACTTATCGGAAACGGCTGCAGATTTCCGGTAAAAATGTGCTCATCATCAAGTCACTCAAGAGTGAAGGTTCCTATGTCACAAGAAAGAGAGGAAGTCGCGATCTTCTCTCGTGAAAACAAGGATCAGAGATGAGATACCATCACGAGAATCGGTGGAAAATTCACGACTCAACATCAGGAAACTAAGAGCTGAAGTTGAATCTCTTCAAGGGCGAGGCGGAGTGGTAGATCGAAGATTTTTAACAAAGGAGTCGATCGGTTAAGGGCCATCATCGTTTAGAATCAAAATTTGAAATCATCGCAAGAGACCATCCATGGAAGAATAAGAATTCTGGTCAGCGTAGGTGATATCGAAGAAGAAGAGCAGGAGGGCTGAAGAGAATCGAAGCCCAAGGTGGAGTTTGTAAGCAAGTGGGCCTCAATTCCTCCAAGTGGCCCAACTCATGTTACCTACATCAAATAGAAGATTACGTTAGTTTTCTTTTACGTCGGTGTCGGTTATACAATGTCAATTAGAGATAGGAAAATATGTCATAAGCCTATTGAGACCTGTAACTTATAAGGGTTATATATAGAGCTTAAGGGTTAGTTAGTTCATTACGGAAAACACCAGGAGCAAGAGATAGAAGTCTTAGAACTATAATCTTTTGTTAAAGTGTTATTGGTTTCATATTCTTATAAACAGAGGATACGTTTGGTTACGATCTGGTTCTAAATTCTTATAGCACAAGTAGGGATAAAATCCCAACAAGATCCTTTAGTCTTTTGATGCATAAACATACCTCCACTGCAGAACGTTCTTCTTCTGGTTTTCGACAGACACAAAATGCAGCAGCCCCCTGTCAAGAAAGTATTGAAGAGTTCGGAATGTGTTAGTGACTAAGCAAGCATGCCTCATGAACATACTCTAAAATCCTTGCATCATACAGACACTTTAGATTGTCTACTCACGCATATGGTTTCTTCATCTTTCTCGAATGTAAAGTCCTTGCAGGATGTTCTGGTTTACCTATGTGATGAATGCAGTCTAGTGAATCACATCACACAGAATTAATAAATCATAGTTGAGAAGTATAAATTAAAAAAAAATCAAAATAAACAATCATTTACCAATATCAAAGACACGTTAATATCATAGTTGAGTTTGATCTAAGGTGTTATTTATAGGAGAAGATTTCTTCTATAATAATTATTAATTCTTCTGTACCTCCACTCAGTATAACATAGTCGAGCCAAGTAGCCCGGCCGTGCCGACTGAACTTGTCAGACTGATTGTGCCAATAGATTCTCCTCTTTTGCCTCATACGTCGTTCCTCCCAGAATCGGAGGAGTCGTGCCTGAACACCGGATGAGCACCTGCGATCTTCAAGTCGGAGAAGAAAACATTGGAATAAGCCATTCTGAAAGCTAAGGATTGAACAAAAGAATTTGAAGAAGAGGACTTACATCCATTTATCAGCGAGACAACATTGATGTCGACATAGTGGAATCGAAGTATTTACGCCGGTCGTTTGATATTTGAGGTGAAGAAGACAACAAAGCGTCGCCGGTGACAAAACAATGCTTTAGGTCGCATATAAAAAAGTAATCGAGCCAAAACCAAAAATAAGGGGAATAAAAACTCAACAACTGCAGGCCCAAATGAAATTTGTCCTAAGTGGACTTAATGACATGTTCGCCAACGTGGCATGTTTGAGAGGGAGTAAAACACATAAATATATAATAGATATATAATAGATATATATATATATATATATATATATATATATATATATATATATATTAATGGGTAGAAGAGTTTTTTGCTTCTTTATTAAAACCTATTTTGGTTATTTTCTTTGTTAAACACTCTTTTGTGACAAAAATCTTAATCAATACCATTAAAACAAGGTCACTCTTTTTAATGAAATTTTTATGTTTTCCAAAAATACCCTTTATATTATGAACAAGTTTAAGTTTTCATTAATGGCAATTTGGTCTTTTTATCCTAGGCCTAAAACCTATATACTAATGGGCCAAATTCACCTTCTAATTATTAGAGTAAAGAGCTGAGATGCTCTTAATGAGGGGAAAAGTGATCTAGCATACTCTTACGAAATCTGGAGTACTCTTATATATTCTGATACTCTCATATCGATGGGAAAAGTCGAAAGTGACCCTCTCTACTTGACCAATCAAAATGCTCCTCTGTTTGACGAATAAAAAAAAGCGTGGTTTTTCTCTCTCCTAACTACTTCTTCTCTGAGTTTCTTCTCCTCTTTCGGTTTGGCTTGTCGAAGTAAGCTCTGCTGTAGTCACTCCTCAATTTCGTTCGAACCTCATTTGTAAAGGCTGCAGCTCGCTTGGATACTGAATCAATGAATCCCCAACTCAGGTCAAATAAAACTTCAGGTAAAGCATTATCTTGGTCTGAAATTCATCTTATAACCAGTCGAGTCGAATGAAATACTGCTTGTTAGGTTGGGATACAATAGATATCGAATATTTGGGTTGTCGATTAGGGGAGAACGGGAAAGATTTGGGAGTAGGATGGTGTGTTTGTTATGGAATTGGATTAATAACCAGAAATGTCGGGAATCAAAGCTGAATTCCGGAATGAATAGGGTGAAACTGGTAGACTATAAAAGTTTAGTTAGGTGATTAAGTGAAACTAGTATACTATAAAAGTGTTGAAACTTTACTCTTGACAAAAATGTGTAAAAGGGTATAACTTAGTATTACTTCAATAGCAAAACTGTATAACTAAGATTAACTTTAATTGTATAATTTTTATTTGGTACAACAGATAATGGATTATTCTTCTACAAACATACACTTTGACTATGATGGACATTATGCGAAATCTGGTGATGATTACGAATGAATTCCAAGCGATGGTCGTTTGTATGGTATATCCTTTAAGACATCATCATTGGATGAGATCACTCATTCATTTTTGAAGGAGAGGATATGCAAGAAGAAGAGCATAGATCCGTTTTTAAGGATGCTGAATCTGAGTTACATTCCACTGGTAGTAGAACCTAAGAAACAATCATATATTTTGGATGATGAAGATGTGTTTGTGTATCTAACATCAGTGGATAAAGAGGGAAGAAGAAGTATTTTGCATGTAGAGGTCATCGAAGGAATGGAAATAGTTCCAGTAATGGAGCAACAATCAGTAGTTGAGAAAGAAAGCTCATATGGTGGGAACTATAGTGAGCTTGCGAGTGGATTACCCGAAGTCGAAGAAGCAAAACTATATCTACCATAGGCTTAAGGGGTGGAGAATTTTATTACTAGAGAAGCATAGGAAAAGGAAGGGGGCATTGATGTTATTAATGGAGAAGCCGACGAAAGAGACATTAATGTTGTTAATGGAAAAGCCGGTGAAGGGGGCATTGGTATGGACAAGATCGTTGACAATGAGGGCGACGTGGATAACTCCATGGGTGTTCGTCCTGTTGGGACTATGTTGAGCTCCCACGTGTTGCAAAAGAAATTCCAGTGGTTAAAGAGTGGGAAGATGGTTTGGGTATTGAGTTGTTTCAAGAATTTCTGAGTAAAGAAGCTGTGAAAGATATGATTGATAGAGCATCACAGCTGAACTGTTTCGGAATTAGTATCTCCAACTCGGAAAAGAGTCGATATGTGGTGAAATGTCGGTTAGCAGCTGAAGGTTGTAAATGGGGTGTGAGAGCTACAAAGATAAATAATTCTGAAGTGTTCACGATTAGAACATACATGGAGATGCATTCATGCTCTCGCGCAACTTCATGTACTGGAGTCAAAAGGAAAGTTACCCCAAGATGTGTTGCATCTATAGTGCATAAGGATTATCCGGGACTATATGAGACACCAAGTGCGAAAACCCTGCTCGGTCTGGTGAAAAGGAAATTGGGTGTGGAAGTGTCGTATACGACTTGTTTGAGAGGAAAAAATCAAACTGTTGCAGATTTGCATGGTGATCCCGAGAAAGGATACAAAATATTGCCTTCTTATTTATATATGTTAGAGAAGGTGAACCCTGATACAAAAACAAGTTTGTTACTGGATGAACACAAGCGGTTCAAATACCTATTTGTTGCTTTGGGAGCCTCCATTGAAGGGTTTGAATTCATGAGAAAAGTCATCACTGTGGATGCAACTTTTCTGAAGACTGTTGAAGGTGGTTGTTTAGTTATTGCCACGGCTCAGGATCCAAACCTTCACCATTATCCAATTGCTTTTGGTGTCATTGAGGGGGAGAAAAAAGAAAGCTGGAATTGGTTTTTCACGACGCTGAAAACTGCTATTCCAGATTCGACAGAATTGGTGTTGTTTCAGACAGAAATGCATGTCTGATAAAATCTGTTGCTGGAGTGTATCCGCTGTCTAAACATGGGTATTGTATCTGGCATCTATCGCACAATATGAAAGGTCATGTCAGACATGGGAGGGACGAAGTTGCGAAATAATTCAGAAAAAATTGCATGTCTTTATTCAAAGCATGAATTTGAAATGCAGTTGCATGATTTTAGGGAGAGGTATCCAGCGTGTGGTAGGTATGTTGATGAAACTGGCGATGTCAAAAATTGGGTGAAGTGTCATTTCCCCGGTGCAAGGTACAACATAGACACCTTTAATTGTGCGGAGTCTTTGAATGCGCTATTTAAAAAGGCGCGAAGCATGTCTTTATTGCCTATGCTTGATACATTTATTGACAAAATGGCTGAGTGGTTCAACAGACATAGGAAGGATGCAGCAGCCGGACCGGCATCTCGAAAGTTGGTTCCTTTAGTGGAGAAAAAAATCCATGACTAAACACCGAAAGGTTCAAGACTTGATGTGATTCCGCTGAACACTTTTCAGCTTGAATACCGTGTTATTGGAGAAGATGGTAAGACTTATTTGGTGGATTTTCACAAGAAAACGTGCAGTTGCAGGAAGTTTGATATAACCCGTGTAGACATGCAATATGCTATATCATTAAGTGTTTGAAGCATGATAGACCAATACAGGTGAGTGACATGTATGATTTCGTCTCGGATTATTACTTCATTAAAGTGTGGGCTTTGGCGTATCGAAAGATTGTATATCCAGTCCCTCATGTGTCTGATTGAATGGTTCCAAAAGAAGTCGCGGATAAGTGTCCCTTACCTCCAGAGTACTTGAATAAAAAGGAAGACATCAGGAAAAAAGGTTTCCTTCGGCAGGAGAAATTCGGCCACGTCCCTGTCGTAATAAGTATAACCCGGATATTGGCTTGGCAAGCTATTTCAACTGCTCGTAGGGAACTCAAGGAATAGAAGGATCACGGGGAACACAAGGAACTCAAGGATCACGAGAAACACAAGGCACTCAAGGATCACGAGAAACACAAGGCACTCAAGGATCACGAGAAACACAAGGCACTCAAGGATCACGAGAAACACAAGGCACTCAAGGCACTCACGGATCACGAGAAACACACGGCACTCAAGGCACTCAAGGATCAGGAGAAACATAAGGCACTCAAGGCACTCAAGGATCACGAGAAACACAAGGCACTCAAGGATCACGAGAAACACAAGGCACTCAAGGCACTCAAGGATCACGAGAAACACAAGGCACTCAAGGATCACGAGAAACACAAGGCACTCAAGGATCACGAGAAACACAAGGCACTCAAGGCACTCAAGACAGGAGTTGATTGTGAGTGTAATACTTGGTGAAACTAGAGGAAATCTTCAAAAACTTTGTGAAAACATGTGTTATGTGAATGTGAAACTTGGTGTAACCTAATTAAAGTTATTGCGATATATAATTCTAAAACTTGTTGAAACTTGTGTTATATTATTATTGATTTGGAGTAATTACACCTGCGATGACATTACTTAATCATGTTTAAGGAATATGACGTAACTTATTCAACATGTTCTGAGATCCGTATCACGTGGACTGAAATGTTTTTATAATCTGGATCACATTTCCTTTCAATTGGGAAGGGAATACATCATTGTTACATATTTTTTTTCGTATACACTACATTGTGGGATTAGAAAAGTTACATATGTCACGAAAACAAATTGTTTTCTACACTGACACATCTAAAACGTTCATATAAAACAGAATATAGCTGGTATAACCATAAAATTAATCATCTAAGTACAGTAAAACCAACAAAATCGCAAAAAACAGAAAAGTAAAACTTAAAAGGTTTTTGTATAACTACAAATTAAGTGAAACTTTAAGCAAGAAAATCATTTACAAATTTTTCCCGCCCAGCTTTTTAAATTTTCCCACCCAGCTTTTCAATTTTCGAGTTTCCCCAAAATCGACATAGACGTGTATTAAACCCATTGTTTTTCTGTTTCACCCATTTATTCATCCTCTCTCTAGATTGATCTGGCGAGAAATCAGGTCTGTATTCTGTCCCTCTTCTTTCTAGAATTCTCGATTACTCAAAATCATGACTCATCCAGATGAGGAGTATAGGTAGATGAAGGCTTTGAAGAGAGAATTCGACATGCATGGCTTCGTGGCGGATGCTGAGTGTGGGATTCCGACCAGATGCCCTTGTGGAGGTAGAATCATCAACGAGGTGTTTCGGAACCCGATGTATCCAACCGATTTTGATACTTTACCGGGGAGAAAATACTTCACTTGCAAAAATTTTGAGGTAATTTGTGGATACTTTCGGGTTTTATTTATATGCAGATTTTGATACTTTTCCGTTTCACATGTAAAATGATGGCTTCCATTTCCGTCAACCATGGGTCTTCGGAGTCCAGGTAGAGGTCGAAATGTTAAGGAAGCGTGTGGATGCGATGGATAAGGAGATTGCCGAACTGAAGTATGAACTGAAGTATAAGCTTACCCGTCCGAATCCTACCACTCCATGAGATTCAGATTATGTTCCTCTTTTACCAAGCTCTCATCTTATGTATTTATGGATTCTATGCTATGTTCACCCAAACATCTATATATTTCAGTTACGTTATGAACTATTCGTTATGAACTCGGCATTCAACTCATCCTATGTTATGTTGAAAGTGAAACTTTGAAAGTTTCTCCCAGTCTCCGTCCTTTTCGAGAGTTTCAAAGGAAGTTAGGTTTACGAAGTTAGGCTAAGTTGAAAGTGAAACTTTGAAAGTTTCTCCCAATCTTCCTCTTTTTCGAGAGTTTCGAAGGAAGTTAGGTTTACGAAGTCAAGCTAAGTTGAAAGTGAAACTTTGAAAGTTTCTCCCAATCTCCCTATTTTTCGAGATTTTCGAAGGAAGTTAGGTTTACGAAGTTAGACTAAGTTGAAAGTGAAACTTTGAAAGTTTCTCCCAATATCCCTCTTAAAAACACACAAGTCTTAAATAACTTAAGTTTTAAACAACAAACATGCAAGTCATACGAAAATTCAAATATGTCATACAAACCGAATAGAGTTCAACCACATTAAAACAACTATAAACGGATTTCACTCCGTCTTCTTACCTACCTTCTTTGTCTTACTCTTTTTCGGTTTTAGGGGTGGCTTCTTCCGGGCTGCCTTCTTAGCTGCCTCCTTCTCAGCTGCTGCCTTCTTAGCTGCTGCCTTCTTAGCTGCCTCCTTCTTAGCTGCCTCCTTCTCAGCTGCTGCCTTCTTTGCACCTCTGTTCTTCTTCCCTGCTGCTTCTTCCTCTGCTACCTCTTCCTCTTCTGCCTCCTCCTCCGCTCCTTCTCCCCTCCAAAACCCATGCTTCTTGTATTAATTAACCGGACTCCTCACTTTTCCTAAACCCTTTGCCTTTTTGGAAGGCTCTGCTTCTTTTCCATCTTCTATTCTCCTCCTCTTTTTTTTCTTCTTTGCCTTCTCAGCCTTCTCAGCCTTCTCATGCTTCTAAGCATGACCAATCATCTGTGCATCATCTTCATCCATGTTATCATCAACATCACCATGTTCCTTCTGCACTCGTTTGTAACATCGCGAATGTAATTATTTACGTCATCTTCTTCCTCCGACTCCTTACTCTCCTTATCACCATCATCCTCTTCCTCCGATGCCTTATCAACATCATCATCTTCGTCCGACTCCTTATTCTCCTCCGACGGATTATCACCACTCGACCTAAGACTTTTCACTTCGTCTTCTAGAAGAGTTAGATTGTCAGACAATGAAGAGACTGTTTTCTTCAAATCCTTCACAGCACCTTCACAGCATCTTTGACTGCTTTCATAAGCCGACCGTCCATCGCTTTTAAAGTCTCAGGTCCAGTATCCTCCACCGAATCTGAATGAGCCTTACCAGATTTCGCATTATTCGATGGTCCTCCGATAGTATCGGTGGGACCTTTAAGCTTTGCTGTGGGAGCCTCACAATCGATGCGGAACTGTTCTACAATGAAAAATTGTGTCGAGCCTTTCTGTAATATCTCTGTCCAACGATCAACTGCTGCATCATCGGAGTCATCGGCCCAACAACTTTCCTTGTCCATCCCTATGGTTTCCAGAAGTTCCTTCTCAGCTGTTTTTTCTACCAAGATACTCTTAATATCCTGTGACAAATACACAAAAAAACATTAACTGCCTTAATTTCACCAAGTTTTCATAAGTCTCATATGTCCTGTCACCAAGTTTTCATGGTTTCACCAAGTTTTCATCAGTCGAATTAATACAATTATCTCACCTTTGTATCAGTACCAAGTTTATCGTTCATAGAATTGAGACTGAATTCCTTGGTTCCACTTTTGCGTTTGTACTCCATCTTGCACATCCGCGGGCAATCAGGGGGTGCACCAATCACATTTTCTCGGAAATGGTTCCTTAAGCTTGGGATTGCCTCAAAGGCCAACAAATACGAACACACAACAAATAAACATTAACATCAATTTAACAGTAACACAACTAAGTAAAGACAGCTTCAATATACATGCAAAGGAATAGGAAAGCTTGTAAAAACCCAACTCGTCGGTGCAACCCCGTCGGATTTCTCCAAGAACCTAGAGACATCCTTCAAGTTATGTTCGAATGCATACCGCCCCCAAGGAAACGGTAAACACGCATCTAGGTCATCAACAACATTCAGGAAGAAACTGTTCACAGGTGATGCTGCGTCACCAGTCTTTCGGCCTCCGACGAGGATGCTGGCTAATAAGTACAGAACGGCCATCTTCTTACAATCCTCAGATGGCTTTGATTTCATTGACAACATCTGCTTCTCCACATCAGCGTATGTTACCCTTTTCCCTCCAAAATACTTGTTCATGAATGCTGTACCACCCAACCTCTCATGGTTGGGGGGATACTCATAGCAGTATAGTCCAGAAATGAGTCCTAATTCTCTGAGCAAGTATCGGATTGGGACGCCATTAACGATAAACCATAACTCATTTTTCTTTGCTACACAAGCTGATCGCAAAATGAGAAGCCACAGTCCCATCCACTTCTGCTTTCGGTTTTTGATATGGAAGAAATGTTGGAACTGTGGGTGCTCTATGAACCATACCATCTCCTTCTCTTTCAGGATTGTCTGCATATTTCTTATGCAAGTGTCAATGTAAATTTTTCCTGAAAGCTTTAAAGACTTTTGATACTGGCTTGAAGGAAATTGAAACTTCAGCGGTTGCATGCCTTCATGCTTGTCATCTACAACCTGCACTCAAGTGAATACCAGATCACATACGACATCTTACAACTATCAACATATAGTTTCACAAATTTCGACTTAGTTCAGCAATCACTCATTTAAAGTTTTTCTTGATTTCACAAGGTTCGTACATCTATATTGTTGCAGTTCCACTCAAATTCACAAAGTCATCAACACATTATAAGTTTCACTTTGTTTCTCCAAATTACAATAACTTAAATTCCACTTAGTTTTCCACAATTATCTAATCTCTTCAAATCATCTTTCCTACTTACCGACTCTACATGCGACTCAGTTCCATGTGGTCGTGCAATTATCGTCGTTTCATCGTTTCTTCGGGGCTCCATTTTCTCTTCCATTTCTTTCGGCTCCTTCTCTTCTTCTCTGTCTTTATTCTCTTCCTCTACGGCTTCCTTCTCTTTTTCTCCTTCGTCTACGGCTTCCTTCTCTTTTTCGTCGGTTCCCAGGGCGACAGATTTGTCGATGCGGCTTGGGTGTGCTTCATCTCCTCCTACACTACTCGAGCCGTCTTCTTTTGACTTCGAATCGTCTGGATTTAGCATGATTTGGTTTTGACTAGGGTTTTGAGAATTTCGATTTGGTCGAACGGTCGACAAAGGGAGAAATTAGGAGTAATTAGTGAAACCTATTCTTTATTTTTACAAGTTCCATTTATTATTTTCTTTTCACCCTCATTCCAATTTTCAACCAATAAGGGGAAACCTATTCGGGAATTCAAAATCTAGAAGTGGGTATCCGATTGTTATGGGTCGGTTCAGGGTCCGGGTTTGGATAGTCGTAGGTAAAGGTGTAATTATCTAAGTTTCTTTTGGTTTTGTGGTCTTTTAATAAATTTTCTGATTTAAATAAAGATATATTAAATTCCAAATCAGGTAAGTTTCGGTCAGGAGTATCTCAGCTCTTTTTTTCGGGCAGGAGTACCTGAGCGTTTGACTCTAATTATTAGCCCGCTTGTCCTACCCCATTCGACCCGCCACGAAACGGATGAATCCAAATTTGAAAAACTAAGTTGCGGGTGCAAGTCAAATATATTTTACGCGGGACATATGCGGATTGTTCTAATTTCAATTGCGGGTACCCGGTAATCTGCAAAAATAGAAAAAAAATTAAAAAAAGTTATTTTTTAAAATATACCCAAATTTCGTTAAAATAATTATTTTAAAATAATTAAAAATTTAATTAAAAATATACTCTTTAATATTGTCTTTTAAAAAAATAAAAATAACTCTTTTTATTATTAATAATTATCCGGGTTCCGTGGATTATCCACAAAATTAAGTGGGACAGATACATATAAAATTTATTTTCTTTGCGGGTCAGGCTGGTCGGGCAGGATGAGTTTGACCCGCTTCCCAGCACCAAGCATAGTTAATTAATATTATTTTTCCAAAATAAAACTACACAATTACATATAATACATTTACATAGATATTGATGATAATAATAAATTAAAATCTACAATAATTTTAGAAAGTTATATTAGACAAGAAAATTTTATATCACAAAGCAAAAAAAATGTATCAATCCATCTGTAAATAAAACAACAAAAATGGTACCCGCGCTTTTTAAGCACGGCTCAAAAATCTAGTAGTTGTTTAAAAAATTTGCCCATTAATTTTGTATATAGTGGATTACTTAAACATTACTCATCTAATTAATTTATATGTTGTTTAACCATTATGTTTCTTATCCCGGTATGTGAACTACTATTTGATGAATCTTTTTTTCCTTAAACGTTTCTAAATCTTTATATTCGTATTATGTAATGCTCATTTAAAACAAATCTGACCTTTGGGATCATGCCTGCTCAAAGTTTATCATCTCTTATTGCAGTAAGCAATAACTCTGTTTTTGTTGCAATGAAGTTTAAAACTTTTTGTCTGTTTTGTTTATGCAGCTATTCGTACAACTTTTTTTATAATCTTTAGAGCTAAACATGTGGCAGTTCTGGAAAAGAACCTTGAGAAATTAGGTGTGGAGAAACTTAGTAAAGATGTTGTTTAGAGTATGCAATGAAATTTTTTAGAAGCCAAATGTGAATATATGCATAAACACAGCTTAAAAACAAAACCTTGATAGATCCATTTGTTTTAAAGAAAAACCTTGATAGATCCATTACTTGTTCCTTCTTTTACACGCATTTAGTTTTGTTGTTGTCTGCACTGTGTGACCTGCAAAACTCTTATTTGCTGTGTAAAAGAAAATCTGCAACCATATACTTGACGGTTTTAAGTCACTAAGCATCAATATTTTGGTGAAGTTACTGCAAATAGTTTCAAGGAGGCTGTTTTTTTAAGGTAAGAGATCACCGCGAAACTGTTTGTCTTGTTAGATATGTATGGAATAATGAGTAATTCAACTCGAGGTAATGTTTTCTGTCTCACCGAATGTTTGTTTTGGTAGGCATCAACTTTTCAAATATGTATGTATAGAAACTGGAGGCTCTACGATAACAATTAACTGAACAAAATTTATAAATAAAATCCCAATGTATATCTACCAAAGTCACCAATCATGTCATTGCAACTCATTTGAAACTCATAACTCATTAGTAATAAGTAGGTGATGCATATCGTTTAGCACTATTGTTGACATTCTTATCGTGTAAACATAGATTATGATGCAGACAGATGAAAAATGCAGGAGATGAAACACTAACCTCAGCATGATCATCGTTATACTCTAGCCTTCTCTGTTGTTTCGAGGCCTTTGAAATTGAGCAACATCCTCATCAGAAGCTATGTAGTCATGTCAGACTCCTCCACATGAACTTTCACCCCTTAATGTACAGAAACTTTGAAATCATGAACCTAATTTTGCAAAAAAGATCAACATAAACACAATCCTTTATTCCTCTTTTCCACCAAAAAAAAAACAAAAAAAATTGCAGCTCTTATAAACTCACCCTGACTGAGAGCCTATCAACCTCCCTTGTACCATTGAACTGCAACGATTATCTGTTCTATCTCTCGTCTCACTCTCCGTCGCTTGTTCCATGGCTGTCCATCTCACTCTTTCCGTCACTTGCTCCATCAGCCCAACACTGTTTGTTCCATCACTCTCCGCCACTTGCTTCGTTTATCCCCACCGAGTGATTCGTTGCTATCCTATGCTTACTCCGCCGCCCTCTGCTTTCTGGCTTGAAAGCAGATTCAAAGAGCCGTTTCTCGTACCTCTATATATTGAAACAAAATGGAGAAAAATATCAACGAAGAACAATTGCAGAATCTGAGAAAAAGGCTTACTACGATTTTGTTTTAAGAACGATCTTGATTCTGGGTAAGTCTCAGTTCTTCATCTTCCTCGGTTTCGGATTTTGTGTCTAAATCTATCTATATTAATAAAGTAGGGTTATCTGTCCTCTCAGGCTATCCATGTCACCTTTTTTAGGCAGGGGGGTTTTCGCGCCACGTGTCCGACTCTGGTTGTGACAAGTGTCCACGTCTGTTGATACAATACGTTTTGCTTCTGTCTAAACTTTCTTTTGGCTTAGTGTTGTACTCAATAATTTGCGAGGCCCTTTAGCTAGAAGTTCCTTTCGGCCTCATCAAGTACACGTCAAAATTAGGGTTATTTTACTTCTCCATCCCCGACACAGAAAACGTCTTCTATGTTCCTAGACATCAATGAGTTTCAAGTTGATTGACTCAAACCGACCCGAGGAATCCTTTTGTTCATTGTTGGTCTTGAATCCTGTCATTTAGTCTTCACTTCTAATCAACCGAAATGCTCCAAGTTACAGATTTATCACATTTATCGCCTTCTTAACTCCATAGACGACGTTAACATGATCTGACATTGATTGCGACTTAACCCTCTGCAAGGCAGTGTATCTAGACCTATAAAAAACGTTAGCCTTCTTCCCTTAAACATCATCATTTCAATCCCTGAAAACACCAAAGTGAATCTATTTTCTGTGTAATGGCTAGCTGATCAAACTCTCTTTCTAATTTGAATTCCGGCCAGCTGCTCTGCCACCGTCCAAATATCGAAGGAATACAAAGAGATGTCAAGGGTAAATAAGAGGATATCGAATAGAAGACGGGGGGGGGGGTTGGAAAAGAGCTCAGCTTTGTTGTGTTGAAGCAGAGACCGGATGATTGGTGATTGGTGAGTTGTATATAATTTTATCATCCTCATCGTAATCTTATTTATTCTTGAATTTTTTGTTCCAAGATTTAATAGTTGGACTGAACAATAAAAATTTCCTTCTCGATTTGTTTTCTGTTAAAGATCGGACTTTAATGTTAGGCCTAGAACTGAAGTGATCAATATCACAAAAGACATGATATAGTATGGTTTTGGGGTTTATATGAGTTATGTGGATCAAAGCTCTATCCTTTTTATGAGAAGAACCATTAGCTTCTTCTTGGTAATGTTATGCTTGATTACTAAGAGGCTAAGTGGTGGAATCACATATTATGAGCTTAAAGTTTTAGCTGACCCCATGAGGAAAGAAGTTGCTTTGGCCAGGAAGGAGATTGATTCTTTCAGCAAATAATTTAAGCCATTGGAAACGTAAGCTATCTCTCCATCATCATTTCATCTTTGAATCTGCCATTGAGCATCTTGATATCTCAGAGCGTAAAAAGTCAAGCTCCCCTTGTTAAGATACTTGGGTTCCTAATTGGTACAGATTCAATCTCTCATGTTTGTGGGAATGAGACGCATTTTAATTCGTTTATTGGGAACCAGACTCTTGCTGAGAGAGAATATTTTTCAGGTCATCACTTTATACTCTTACACGGCTAATAACTTGAGTTTCCTTATCATTTTATTCTTCTTGATTGCTGAGTGCTGTTTTGTTGTGATCAGGTGAGTGAGACAGTTTCGGTGCACTATGAGTTTTCAATGATAATTGAGGGTTTAAGATTTCGGATGAGGACAAGAAATATAGGGAAAACGGCTAATTCCTGCCTGCACCAAACGATGGTGGAAGATCTATACCCAGGACCGGCCCATCCCAGCAGGGGTCCTATTTTAATTTGGAAAATTGGCCTTTTTTCCTTTATAATTTTTTTTCTTTTTGTCTAAGTCTAAAAGGACCACAAAATTTGTTTGTTCCTAAGAAGTAGTTTACAAGGTCTGCATCCTAGGCCGGGCTTGTCCATACCCACACTTTATCAGCGTGATTAAACAAACCTACACTACTACATAATTAGAATTACGTACCCGGAGTTAGACTTTAACGGTTATTTCATGCTTTGACTTGAACGGTGTTTAAATCTCCGTTAATGGAGCTGACTCAGCAGCTGACCATCACTGTTTCAATCAAAAAATTAGACTACGTCGGTTTACTCTTTCTTCCCTTCTCCTTTAATTCTTTTCTTTGGCTACGAATGCTAAGCTTCTTTTTCTCACTTTATCTTCGACATACTTATCTCGGGTCTCTACAAAATTAACCACTGTTTTTATTTTCCGTAGTAATTGGGTTCTTCACTTCCCAGGAAAACATGAGGTAGGTAATATGTGCTCTGTTTTCTGTCTTGCAAGTGTTCTCGATATTTAGGATATTTTTGTTCTTATGGTTTTCTTGGTTACTCTTCGGATTCTGGCTTTATTCAGTCTTATCAGTGTATTCGTGGTGTGAATTGTTGATTAACGAAAGATTTGTTGGATTTCTGTGAGTAAGGATACACAATTTTTCAAACATATTACAATGGAAATTTGTCACTCACCATTTTCAAAAAAGAAAGAAAAATTTGTCACTCACCAAGGCGGTGTTGTTACTTATAGTGGCGGCGAAACACATGTGTTTGAAACCCAGACTCATGCACTCTATTCAGGATTGATGACCGGTTTTCTCATCTCTTTGGACAACGGATATCGTATGAGGAGTTGAAGGAACGAAAGATGTTGTGTAATAGTGGTTTTGATTAGTAGGTATCTATGTGGCGTTTTGTGTTAAGTTTTGGTGTTCTTTGCTACTCTTAATATATTTTATGAAATGCTTTTTGCTTATTCCTACTTTTGAATGTTTTTTCATGCTTTCATATACATCAAAAGGATCTCCATAGTGTATTGAAAAATAGTCTTACCAGTTACAAGTCACTACAAACATTCCTCAAACTTGACACACTTTTATTACATAGAAGGATTCTTAATCCACATCCTACAACTTAACATACTGAAGCAATAAGTAGTAGCAAACGATGGCCACACAACACTAAATTCCTCGAGCACGGCACCTCACTGATGGATTCTAAATGTAGATATAATTGTAACCAATTAGTTTTAAAAACTAAGTTGTGACTATAGAAAAGAATTCTTAACAATATTAGTAATCATCTAGGTTTAATTTAAAGAAAATTTACGCAAAAATGTTTTACCAATTGATCATTCAAAATAATATTTGTATAAATATGGCATGTAAACATAACAATGAAAATGATGTCCTAAGCGAGTAATTTAAATTTTGTTTACCAAGCACGGCTCTGATGTTACACTTGCAACGCAGGAAGCATAGGGTCATAAGATTGGCGAGAACTCATTTTTAATAAATACCTGATAATATCAAAAGTTTCATAAAAGAAAAAAACCAACAGATATTCATAAGCCATAATAGTAAATGGTCATCAAATCAGTAGAATCAAAGATAATATGTGACATAAATTATGTTGGAAGGTGTCATGCTCACATGCGATATGTAGATGGTTATTCTTATTCATCTTCGACAGCCAGCAAATTATACTGTAATAAAATTAAAGAACCTTATTTGGTACACATCACACCCTCTTTACATAAGTTTAATAAACTTACACTACACAAAAATCAAAAAGCGAATGATAGTTTATCATACTAACAGCTTCAGCATTTTAAGAAGGGAAACACACACCAAACACAACGAATAATGAGACATATAAATAAAAATTGAATACTTATCAAATACATAAAAATTTTGAATACAAATAAAAACAAAAATGTTTATAATATCTTATAAGTTAAATCACAACCGCTCATATACGAAGTATATATATATATATATATATATATATATATATATATATATATATATATTTAATTTGCAGCAAAAAATATTATGAAGTCATAAAGAACACATGAAAGTAATAGAAACAAAGCAAAGTCATCATAACAGAACACATAAAATTACTCTTTTTGGCAAACATAAAACTAGCTAATATAGCAACAACAAAAAATTGATAATTAATAATTAATATATATATATATATATAAGGTTGTTACCCCAAATTATAGCTAATTAAAAGAGTACTTCTACATTTTCACAATAAAATCCACTCCCTCCATTTTGTGAATATACATATATTATAAAAAAATATATAGTTTCTATAATTTTTAGTTAATAATAAAAATAATTAAACTACAAAATAATTAAATATATAAATCAATACATCATATTCCACGCGGAGCGCAGACCTACCATAATATTCTTGTAGGATCCTCGTTTGAAGTCGAACATCAGAGACCATTAATTAGAAGCTTGAACAGATGAATTTTTATAGAACACAACTTTTTATAGTTGGAGATCCCGAGCTAGGAATGGAATTAATGGGAGATGCATTTATTGATAAATCGTGGAAGGAATGGATAGTTTTGGTTAATGCATGTGTTAATGACGACGATTGGGTCCAGCTTGATTCCGTTATGCCTCAACTTTTTTTTCTGGCAGGTGAGATGAACAGATGAAGAATTTTGATGGCAAGAAGTGTAGATGGAAGCGTCAGTTTTTCCGAGGTAAGATTTTCTGTCTACAAATTGGTCAAAGTCCATCATAAGAGAAATAAATGAAACGGTGCGTGTTACATACTTGGACACATGGTGCTCTCCCAGCAGTTGACTTTGTGATTGGCGTCCAACGTGGCATGGCTGAAAAGGATGGAAACACATCTTTATAATAATACTAGTGGTTTGCTTGCGCTACGCGCAAGATATTAGTTATATTTTGTTTTAGAATTGTTGTGATAATGGTAGCCAACACCAATTTGATGAGAAAGTGAGAAAACATTGAAAGAAATCAATGTTTTTTATTTACAGAAAAATGCAGAAAAAGAGAAATAAGACAAACTAACGCAATTAGGTTTAGCTACACAGGCATTTACCAACATCCTTTAATTTTTGATTTCTGTGTTTTTCTGGTCTCACATGCGTACAACCAAAACTGTGAAAAAATTTCAGTTGGCGGTGACGACCATGACTTCATTAAAACCAACATGATCAGTTTTTTTATATAGGTTATCATTTCATAGCTATATTGTTAAGTAATTTATAGATTCATTATGCTGATCCATTTGTAACACTTAGTTGTTCAGATTTTAGCATATTGTATATTTACTAATATAAATGGTAAAAGTGTTGTTACGACATACAGTCTAGTATATATTTAAATGCATATTTTCATTTATTTTAATATTTATTTAAATTCTTTATGACATTTTTAGTAGTTTTTTCGGGTGCTAGTGAGATGTATATTGTTTAAAGATTTTATTATTTATTTATATTCAAGAGTCTAGCACGTATTGAAAAAACAGAAAAAGTAAGTACTTGGAAAATTATATTCATACATTCATGTATTAGAAAGTTTTTATGTGTATCACAATAATATCAGTCTCCATGATATCTCTTTGGAAATTTTAAGGAGCTTTCCAATGATTAAGTGTGGATGATTTGAATTCATTTTTTGATGTTTTTTTATGGGTGAGACAGAGGAAACTCAGTAATATTGAGTTCGTATTGTATATATGTGAATATACTTATGCGAATAATTTTTATAAATTAATTTGCAAAATTTTTTTTTTTTGTTAAGGTGAACTCTTAGGATACAAAAGTGATGTTTCTGTAAGCCCATCCCATTATGGTAAAGTATGTAAGACTTTTAATCATTCCTAAAAGTTTTCCAGAGAATTTTTATTGTACTTTGACACCAATAGATAAATAATCTTATTCTCAAAATTCAATAATTCTATTCTAAAAATTATTAACATAATGCTCACTGTATTTTTCCTAAAAGTTAACGCTTACGATGTCATCACCATTGTTCAATTGTAATATTTGTTTCGAGATAATATTAACCAAAAATACAATCTCATACTGGTTGCACTAAACAGTGTCATCCAAGTCTATTTTTTTTTTGTCTCAACTTATAAAGGCTATTATAACATTAGGATTACTCTTCAAAGTTTAAAACAAAATGTAACAGAAAACAAACATTGAACCAAACAAAATTTGTTTAACGTAGCCAACCGAAAGGTAAAGGAAACTAACAAATAAACAGCTCTTCTTTCAGTTACAAAACAAAACCCATCTCACGTTTTTTCCACATATAGCATCTCAATTACTTAGAATTCATACAGCAGTTTCACTTGAGCTTCCTGCTCCACCCAATCCAATAGCAAGACACATCCAAAAAGAGAGAGTAGCAATGTCTTTACCATGAGATATTTGAGCCGTTTGACCGTACCGTACACGCTCACAATACAACGGAGTACCTCATCATGGTCTTCTTTATAATGAAACGTATGAGACCAACGGCTGACTAATTTTCTAGTAAAACATGTGGGCCAACGATTCAAAAGTAATAAAATTTAGTCACAAGCTTGAATGATGCAAAATTGCAAATATACTAATATGTTTACTGAACCCCATCTTCAAGCGTATCGCGAATCAAACCAACTTTCACTCCTTCCAACGGTTGGATGCAAAAGAATTAATAGAGAGAAACTGGGACTGGAACTCAGGCACATCCTGTAAAAAGAGAAGATATATTTTTTTGCAAAGATTTTTATTTATGTCTTATTAGGATGCATAACACAACGCCAAACACAAACCGGCCTTACTGTTTGCTACTTGTGGAGACAAACATATCATAACCGGAGATAGCATGAAGAAGCATCCAGCATCAGCAAACATAGATCCAAAGCAACCAATCACATCCAACGAAGATACATAGGACATTAGTCTAAACCTAAAGAATGCCCGTAAGTTGGATTAAGACCACAACACCACAAAACAAAGCTGGCTGTCTCACACTCCGACCAGTTTCACAACCAATAGACACCATACATTGTCTTGCTGCAACAGCTGCTGCTGAGTCTCCTGATGAACCTCCGTGTACACGTGTTAAGTCCAACGGATTCACAACCTTTAAACTAAAATCAAACCTAAAGCATCACAAGTTACCCATCAATTCACCAAAGTTAAAGTCAAAAAAAGAAGAAGCTACCCATCAATAAAGACTTAAGCTTTCTTCTTCAGAGATAAACCTGAAAGGCAGAAGATTCAGTTGGGCTTCCCATCCCGACCTCATCTATATTCGTCTTCCCAACAATAATCCATCCTTAGCCTTCTTCACCGATGTGGCGCTGAACTGCGGATGATAATGCTCTAAGATGCGAGAATCAGCGGTGGAAGGCTTACCCTCAGTGCATATATTATCCTTGACGCCGATCAGTACTCCGGCGAGAGGACCTAGCTCCTCGCCTCTGGTCGATCTTTTGAGCAGTTTTCAGAACTCTCTCCAAAACATGGACGAAGCATTTGAGGTAAGGTTCAGTGAGACGATTCTTAAGTAGTGAAATTTGGCGAGAGATCCTTTCAGATGTCGTAGAAGTGATGACGTTCATCGCAGAAAACAAAACGTTGTAATGTTTGTCGAAACCTCTCCCATGGTTTCTTTTAGTCTGTGATTTCCCATCCGAAGAAGAAAAAGGGTAAACCTCAGCAAAAAAAAAAAATCCGAGAATGAAATGGGCCTCAAATAATCAAAGGCCCGTTTCGATTTCAATTTGAAATCCATAAGTCACAGCACCAACCACAGTACGACACGTGGCAATAAAACCCCCATCTAAAAAAGACGACGTGGATAGCCTAAGAGGACAGATATCCCAACTTTATTATTATAGATACTAGTGATATTCCAGCGCTACGTGCCGGGTTCAAATGTTTTATTCTCTGATGAGTCTAAAATTGTTTTTGATCTATTTGATAGTGGTTAGTGATAGTAGTGTGTTACTTTATTTTGAAGTAGTTTAGGTCAAAGAGGAATAGTATAAGTGGTTTCAGTACTGATCGGTTAGCTGATAGTTGCACCCATGCATAGTAAGTTGAACTTAAAACATAAAATAAAGTTTATTTTCCAAAAGGAAAACATGTAATGCATGTGTTTGGTTCCGTAGACTTTGTTTCTTTTTAATCTTTTCACCGTCTGATCACAAAGGTTATGCTGGTTATGTACGAAAATTTGACAATGTTTGTTATGAGAAACGAAAGAACTTGAAGATGTGAATCTTTTTGCTCTTAAAGACCTGAAGTTGCACTGAGTGTGTATTGCCACTTATTTAATTTGTATGTTGGTTTATTATAACGTAAATTAATGGAGAGCTGTGGTTGTTTCAATTTTTTTTGTTTGAAGGGAAAGCATGATCGGTAATTGTTTGCATAGTCAATCCCATTTCAAAAGGTTTTTTAAAAGGGAAGTTAACTCAAACAATATGAATTTTATTATTTATTGTGAAAATCATACAAATTTTTTCTTTATTACTACCTTTTTTAATACCCAGCGCACCCTTTTTCTACGTTATGAGAAAAAACGTATTTACAAGAATGCCATTACTTTTTACTGCCACGTAGGAAAAAAATCGGCTCCACGTAAGAATGCGGCATGAAACTCAGCCGTAATACAAGACGAATTTCCTTATGGCCGAGTTATAGTTACGTTGCGGCTGACTTAAAGAATACAGTTGACTTATGAGAAATAAGCTGAGTTATGAACATAACTCAGCATGTCGTTACGGCTGACTTAAATAAATCGGGCTGGTTTATGTGAGAAAGGTTGAGTTACGGTCACATGATACGACTGACTTATACATTGACGGGTTGATTTTATGGAAAATCTGGCTGACTTCTAGTTACGATACGGCTGAGTTAATTATCGTGGCTGGTTAATTGGTCGTCGACATGCGGAGTTAAGAGAGGCTTTTACGGCTGAGTTATTTTTAATCAGCCGTAATAAAATGGAGTAACAATAAACTCAGCTGAATTACGGCTGACTTATTAGCGAAAGATTAATTACTAGAATAGCATTCATTTGCCGGCTGATTTATTAGACGATACGGCTGACTTATTGTGTTTCATCTTTGTTATGGCTAATTATTAGCAAAAGATTAATTACTAAAGTAGTATTCACGTTTTGACTGACTTACGGTGTACTTGGTGACTGACTTACTGTGGCTGACTTAAGTGTTCGTATTGTGGCTGAATTACTGATTTTCAATGTCATCATCCATGTCAGCTTTTATTTTCCATGTCATTACTAACGTTACAACCATGAAATTAGGGTTTATGTTACAGACGCCGATCTCTGTTCTTCACCTTCTTCTCTTTCTCTAAAATCTTATGGATCCGGTATTTATTGTTTCAGGTAACTGGATTAAGAAAAACAGATATGCATTCCAACCTGATAGTAGAGGATGTATAGTTCTGCATGCAGATGAGAAAACAACACACGACGAACTCGAAAAGTCAGTACTCGATGATTAAGGATTGAATGAGTTGAGTCATCAGATTCAGCTAAGCTACCAGTTCTCGAATAAAGCTTTGAAAACAATGGCTCAAGACACGCCACCATTTTACGTCTCCAATATTGTCAATTGCAAATTTTTTTAAGCCTAAGGAAAATCAAAAAATTACGTCTATGTGTAGAGTTTACAGAGAACGAGAATGATGAAATCAGCCAGAAAGACGGAGCGGGAGAGAAGAGTAATAAATTATACAGTTTTAGCTCAGGAGCAAAAGTCTCAGAAGTTGAATCTAGATACGATGGTTTTAGTTTGGAGGAGGAACACACAACAAGGAGAATAACTTCTCTAGTATCTTGGACAGAGAAAAACAGAAAGATGTTGGAGAAGATGAAGAAGGCGACGCAGACGGTAAATTTGAAAGCTGATTTGACATGTTCGACGACTTAGATGGTGCGTCATCCGAAGATGATAACTTTAGCTCATACGGTGAGTCTCCAGCACAAGACGAAGATTCACCGACACTACCGCCTAAAAAGAGATCTCAGACGACTGAAACTTCTTACATTTGGAGTGGATCTAAAGGGGATTCGGAGGTTCTAAGGTTGGAGATGTCTTCGTTAGACCTTGCTGTTGGACAACGATACCAGAGTAAAGCGGAGTTGGAAAGACGACTGAAACTTCTTACTGTGAGAGATCAATTTGATTTTGATGTTGAAGTATCCAATCCAGATTTACTCATTGGTAAATGTTGGGTTAGTGGATGTCTCTGGAGAGTTCGTGCTTCAACACAAGGGGATTCCCCGACATTCTATGTTCGTATTTACGGCTCGAAACCTACATGTTCTGTAACTGAGCATTCTAATCGATCTCAACAAGCAACACCAGATATTTTAGGAAAATTGTACAGTGACTTTCTCGGCGACGTTGGTCTGGCCGTTCGACCTGCGAGTGTCGGAATAGCTCTCAACAAACAGTTTGGTTTCAAGGTAATTATTTTAGTTAGACTGACTTATATCAACGTTACAGCTGAGTTATATCTACACTTTGTGGCTGACTTATATTAACGTCCGGCTGGGTTAGTTAAGTGATAGGCTGAGTTATATAAACTTCGAACGATGCGGCTGAGTTAACTAAGTTATTGGGCTGAGTTAACTAAATTACTTGGCTGGGTTATTTAAATTTCAACGTTGCGGTTGAGTTAGTTAAGTTATCCGACTGAGTTATTTATACGTTCTGGGTGAGTTAGTTAAGTGTATTGGCTGAGTTATTATTACGTTGTGACTGACCGACCTTATTTGTATTCATTTGGGCAGATGGATTATTGGAAATCATATAAGACTCTGAAATTTGGAACGGAAATCGATGAGGGAACACCTGAGAACGGGTTTGAAAACTTGCCTTCTTACTTATACATGATAAGAAGGGCAAATCCTGATACAATAACTCGTCTTCAAATCTATGAGTTTGGAAGATTCTTGTATGTGTTCCTTGCGTTTGGTGTGAACATAAATGGGTTTCCTTTCATGCGCAAAGTCGTGGTTGGCGATGGTACGTTTCTTAGTGGCAAATAAAAAGGGACGCTTCTAACAGCACTAGCTCAGGATGGTAACTTTCAGATTTTTCCAATGGCCTTCGGTGTGGTTGATACAGAAAATGACGATTCGTGGCACTGGTTTTTTATGCAACTAAAATTTTTGATTCCTGATGACAAGGGTCTTGCGATAATCTCATATAGGCATAACTCGATTGGGAAGGCTATTCAAAATGTGTATCCGTTGGCTTCTCGAGGAATTTGCAGGTACCATTTATATAATAACATTTTGGGTTGGTACTAAGGAAAAGATGTATTTTGTCTGGTGAAGAAAGCGGCAAGATGTTTTAGGATGCCTGCCTTTAATGAAATGTTCGAGGAGATTGAAGCTATTAATCATGACCTTCATGGGTACCTCTAAAGAGCTGATGTCAGACTGTGGGCGCATGTTCATTTCCCAGGCGAAAGGTACAATTTAATGACTACGAACATAGTAGAATCAATGAATAGAGCATTATCAAATGCTAGAGGTATTAACATTGTTCGACTACTAGAATCGATACGGATTATGATGACCAGATGGTTTGCTGAACAGAGAGAGGATGCTGAATCGCAGCGAACCATGTTACACGTGCTGTAGAGAAAGTACTACTTGTAATTCAGCCGTAATTATTAAAAAAGTCAGCCTAAATAGATTTCATAACTCAGCTATAGCAACGATAAGTCAGCCTAAATATATTCTATAACTCAGCTGTAGCAACGATAAGTCAGGCTAAATAGATTTCATAACTCAGCCGTGTCATTTAATAAGTCAGCTTTATTAGATTTCATAACTCAGCCTCTTATGTTTTTCATTGTTTATTTATAATAGGGTCGTGTTACTACCGCAAGACTGTACAAAGGATCGATGCTCATCACACTGAAGTTACATATGGTTAGTCTTTACATGTTGTTATAACTTGGAAAGGAGAAAGTGCACATGCCGGCATTTTGAACTGGAGAGATTACCATGTTTGCATGCAATTGCAGCTGCGGAGTCTAGGAATGTTTGTTGTATATCCCTGTGCAGTCCTTACTATACCAGCGCTTATTTGGTGAGCGCATACGCTCATTCAGTCATGCCAGTTGATTCAGTGCAACCAGTTCCAGATACGTGGTTAACCTACCATGCTTTCCCCCGTTTATTCTTCTTCAGCCAGGAAGGCCTAAGAAAAATAGGATGAAATCTGCTTTAGAGGTTGCACTTGAAAACAAACGTCCTAGGAAGAAACACACATGTTCTCGTTGTAGACAGAGTGGTCATAATGTGAAAACTTGTCTGATTTAAAAGTCTCGTATTGATTTCAATTATGTAGACTATTGTTGGTATTACAGCTGAGTTATTAATTTTAATGTTTCTAATTATGTCTGAGTTATTGACATGGTAGGGCTGAGTTATAGTTCAACAACGGCTGAGTTATAGTACGGCTGTGTTAAGTAAACGTTACGGCTGAGTTATTGTACGACTGAGTTATTAAAATATGAATGGCTGAGTTAATTAAACGTTACGGCTGAGTAATTAAACATTACGGCTGAGTTAATTAAACATTACAAAAATATTTATTTAACAAATAACATTAAAAGACTAATTACATTCTAAAACCAAAGTTATCTGGTCCAAACTCTTCAAACATATCCATGAGAGCAAGCCAAACTCTAGTTAGCATCCAATCAGGTTCTGGCCACCATGCGCCCAATTCCTCTTCAACATCCGCATTTGATGATGAAATATCGTTCTCGCAACGCGGTTAAAATTCTCCCAAACTTCAAAATTATGGATCGGATCCCAAGTGTTATTTCGCTAAAAAAAGAACTAATATTAGAAGCATAACAAATATTGTTAAATCTAATATGGATACATAATGGATGCTTACAGCGAGTTCAAGAAACCAATGTTCCTTAAAATGAGCGGGAATGATACGGTAAGTCGGCCACTCATGAATCCACCCTTCTCGAAGAATGGGCGGGATCGCAACTGATAGATCATGCAAGAATGTAACCCACTATGATTCCATCTTGATTCCGATAGATTAAGGTTGGGTTATTGATAAACGATACAAGACTACATTAATGTATAGTAGCAAAATATGCCCACAAATAACACACAAACCACCACATTCCTTACACATCGCACCTCTGATTCCGTCTTGATTCCTTCAAGCTCTTTCTCCAACCAACCGAATTCAGCCCTGACATCCGTCAAGTCTTTGTTCATGTAACTCATTACTAACTTCATATCCTCAACCTCTTCTACCAAACACTCATCAGCCCATTTGAATAAATGTCTCTGCTTGCACAAATATAATCAGATCTCTGTAGCACGAAATGAATATATGGCAAATAAGAATAAAATTTAACCTTATTATATCCTCTTGCACAACAATAGTACAATCTTCCTGGATTTGTAACTGATCCGGATGTACATATCTCTGAGGCTGCACCACACCAACACTGTTTTGGCGTTCCTCTCTCCCCATTCGTACATAGTCGATTTACATTACCTGATGAGATAGTGTTAGATGAGGAAGATATTTTTCTTTTAGAACCCTAATCCCAACTCTTTCTTCTGAATCAGTTATATAGAGCTGGACCAGGTATGGGTTAAAAATATTTTCAAGTTCCCGCGCAAACATATTTTCAAGTTCCCGCCCGTAGGCTGAGTTATTGACATGTTACGGCTGAGTTAATGTTTAGGATAATTTTATGTTTTAGGGTTTAGCGTTAAGTATTTGGGGTTTAGTGTTTAGGGTTAAGTATTTGGGGTTTAGTGTTTAGGATTTAGTGTTTATGGTTTAGGTACCACTATAAAATTCCAGAAATTACACAAATTCAGTTGAAAATAATAATTATATGGTATACTTTGTATTTGTTTTGTTCAACACCTATATAGTTACATAAGGTTTTAAGTATTTGTAAGACAACTTATACCTCAAGATCGCGCTTAATTCGAAAATTGTAAATTCAATGAATTATACACATTCTGTTGATTATATATTCATCTAAAACTGATAATATGAATTTATACTAACTTTTTAAAGTACATTTCCCACTATTAGGGTAGGTTTGTGGTATGACTGAGTTATATAAAGCGAGACGGCTGGATTATAGAAGCGATGCGGCTGGGTTATATTAAACTTTTTCAATTTTATAGTCTGCTTGAGGTATGACTGAGTTATATAAAGAGTTACGGCTGGATTATAAAAACGATGTGGCTGGGTTATAAATATGATTCAGCTGGGTTATATTAAACGCAAATCAAATACAAATCGTTCAAAGGCTACATAAATTGACCATACAAGTCATTTCCTCCTTCATCGAGGATCTCTGCTGCCATCTTCACCCGTATACCTTGAATATTTGATATACCGTGGTTTTGACCCACTTTTTACCATGGTATTTATATGATTTTATAATTTATATATATATATATATATATATATATATATATGTTTTGGAGTCTATTAAGTATGTTTTCAGGTTCAGGAGCATTTTGGAGTAAAGTGGTGATTTAGGTGCCCTTATGGACTTAAAGGAGAGATTTTCCAAGATGACTATAAAGATCAGACAATAAGGTCGATATCTAGAGATACATATCGATCGATACACATCCTGTGTAATCGATCGACGACGCTTCCGAAGAGGATGACAAATTGAGATAATCCATCGATTGATGTACACCATGTACCATCGATCGATATGAAGCATGAAGAACAAGTTGACTCGGCCTTGAAGCCCAAGTTCTCTCAATATTACAAGATTTCCCCTGACGAGTTTTTAACCTAATGAACTCATATTTATAGTTTTGCCTATGTGTTTTGGCTAGGTGTGCTTTACATGCTTTTTATGCCTTAGTGCTTTTTGTACTTCAAAAGGTTTACATGCTTTTTATGTTCTTTGATTTATAAAAGTATTCTTTTCATCTTATTCTCATTTTCATAAAAGGTTATAGAATTCTAGATTTAGAAGAAACACACAAAGAGATTTGTTGTTCAAAAGAACCAAGAGTTCAATCTTCTAATCTAATGAATTTCTATTATTACCTAATTATTACTATGAATTACTTAGCCATGTCTGAGTAGATTCACTTGTTAGATTTAGGCTTCAAATAGTTATGAGGGATTAGCCCCAACTATGGATTGTTAAGTTGTGATATTCATTGTCCTGATGAACCCTAATGCTTACTCTAGAGTAGCTAACTAGAGTATGAGCATGGAATGATTTAACTTGTTAATCATCATCCTGAAATCATCTGGTATAAGCTGAGATTCTCTAGGGACGATGCGAGAGCCGGTCTATGATCTTGGTGAACACATATTCAATTCGATCTAAAGCTATATTGATCAATACTCCTATAGAGTAATCGATCGACGGCAAAAAATATCGTCCGATATGGCGATCATACCATCGGTCGATACTGTCGGCAATCAGATCAATGGACGAGTCCAATAGCGACAGCTAATAGACTTATCTAAGAGTTGAAGTTCTTTAATATCTTTCAAGCAACTTATAAAGACATCTATAGCATTATAATCCTGATTATCTGAATAGTAACCTTGAATCTAACCAATTTCGTTTATTATTTAAAACCTAAAAACTAATTCTCTTGAGCAACTCACCATTGCTCATAACTGCAATTTACTTTTAAACCTTAATCAACTTAGCATAATCACTTAAGGCTTATATCTTTTATGTTCCTTAGTTCCTTGTGGATTCGATCCCTAAGTACTACAACTGAACCTCTTATTTGAGAGAGTAATTCACTCCTTAGGGTAATTTGAGTGATATCAAATTTGGCGCCGTTGCCGGGGAACTAAGATCGCCATTAGATTTAATCTGATTAGGTCTAGGTTATTTTTCTTTTTATTGCTTAATTATCTTCTGACACAAAATTTTTTCTTGTCTTTTTCAGGTACATGCCCAGCAGTACTAGAAGCAACAAGAACAACCAACTTGTGTACTCAGAAGACCCCCACAGTTTAGAACGTAGCATCCGCAAAGAATTACGTTTCACATCGATCGATATCAACAACCGTTTGTCGATCGATACTCGCTTACCATAGTCGACCAAGACACCTTCAACTTTGACCGATACTCGCACCCTTCCATCGATCGACATCAATAACCGTTTGTCGACCGAAATCTTTCACCCGACATCGATCGGTACCCCTCATCTTACATCGATCGATACTAACCGGCGAGACATGGTAGCGACCATTATTCTCATTGCTGATGAGAATGGAGACCTGCGTGATCAAGATGGTCACCTGCGTAATGCAGCAGGTCAAAAACTGAATGCTCAGAAGGAGATCATGCCTGAGCAAGAAACTGTACCTACAGACCTCGTTCAACTTGTAGAAGAGGATAACAGAGCTAGAACTTTGGCTGACTACAACCGTCCGGATCAGTTCTACACCAACCGATCAGCCATACGCCCCCTTGCTATTCAGAGAGGAGATTTCGAGCTCAAGCCGCAGTAATACACACTTGTAGGACAGATACCCTTCTGTGGTTTGTCCCATGAGCATCCTATGGACCATCTGAAAAGATTCGAGGATCTCATAACCGTCATAAAAGCCAATAGAGTCCCTCAAGACTATCTTCTCTGCAAGCTTTTCAAATACTCTCTATCTGGAGAAGCTTTGCAATGGCTGAGACAACTACCACCAAATTCTCTCACAACCTAGAGTGACATCAAAAACGCATTCCTGCGTAATTCTTTGATGACTCACGCGCTGAAGAATGGAGGAGGAAGATTGCTACATTCAATCCTCAAGAAGCTGTGAAGTTGATTGATAACTTAGCTTCAAGCAACAACACAAAGAACATTGTGAAGTGATATCACTCAAATTACCCTAAGGAGTGAATTACTCTCTCAAATAAGATGTTCAGTTGTAGTACTTAGGGATCGAATCCACAAGGAGCTAAGGAACCTAATAGATCTAATAGTTATATGATTAAGCTAGGCTAATAAGTATTAATGCAGTAAATAAATATAGTAAACTTGAAAGCAGTAAACAAGATGAATAAGGTAATTGTTCAGCTTGGCAAGGATTTGTTTGATGGAAGGATGGTTGCTAGATCTAGGGTTTCTATTCAGGTAGTCAGGATTATAATGCTATATGCCTAACAAGTTGCATGCATAATATTAAAGAGCTTCAACTCTTTGATGAATCTATCAGCTTTCGCAGTCTAGACTCGTCCATGAATCTGATGCGGACAATATCGATAGATATTGTGACAGCGATATCGATCGATTACACTATAGGAGTATCGATCGATATAGCTTCAGATCGAGTTGAAGTAATGCCCACCAAGATCATAGACCGGCTCTCGCTTATCCCTAGAGGATCTTAGCTTATACAAGATGATATCAGAATGATGATTAATGAATTAATGCCATCATGTTCATGGTTCTAGTTCATGAATCTAGAATCAAGCATTAGGGTTCATCATGATAATGAATATCACAACTTAGCAATCTATAGTTGGGGCTAATCCCACAACCTATTTGAGCCTTAAATCCAACAGGTGGATCTATTCAGACATGAAGTTTGTCACAGAAATCATAGATGAATAGATATAAAACTGAAATAGAATAGATATAAAAACAAATGGAGTTCCAGGAAGACTCTGATAGGAGTTTCTCCCTTCTCTCCTAAGAAAAGAAGCAATAGATGAAAATAAAACTTAGTGTGTAACCATCAACAATGGCTTAGAAATAATATAAATAGGGTTTCAAGTCGTCAAGGGTATTTTGGTAACTTGTGGGCTTCAGTCGGTTATGAAATATAGTCAGCCCACGTTCTGGAATTCATATCGATCGATATAAAGGCTTTCCCATCGATCGATATACATTCCTCTTCTCGACAGCCTTCTCTCACAAGGCAGACTGACCACTCTTCAGTAAAACGGGCATAACTTCTGGTCTAACCGTTGGATGGACCTCAAACCGGTGGCATTGGAAAGCTAACTCAAAGATCTATCTTGTGTCTACAAATCAGCTAAATCGCACCATGGGAAGGTCTCCATCCAAATCTAAACATCTGACGGGTCTGCGCAGTTCTGCAATTAAAGGCTCCAAAAGACACCAAAATCACAACTTTACTCCATATCGTACCTGAACCTGTAAATACTCTAAATAGACTCTATATTGTAGTAAATATATATATGAAAACACCTATAGACCATGGCTAAAAATGGGTAAACTCATGTATATAAAGAGACCATTGAAGTGGACCATGGATTGTTGGGAAGTCACCAGTACTTGGGTCAATACAAGGCCGGCAGCAAAGAAAGTGAATAAAGCGAAGAAAGCGATAGTTCTGGTGGAGGAATACAGTCCAAGACCTCTTAAGAAAGCTCGTAAAGAGCATATTGAGGGGCTACCTGCAGAGGTAGAGGAAGAGGTAGAGGATCCAGAAGAGGAAGAGGAAGAGGAAGAGGCAGAGGCAGAGGTGAGAACCAATGTTGGTGGGCTGACCATAGAGGATATTGAAAGAATCGTGGAAGATTCCTTGAAGGATTCTTTGAAACACGTACTCGATGGCATGAGACAAGGGTTTGGGAAGTGCCTTACGGAGATGAAGTATCTGTATGAAAGGATGGAAGTTGTGGAGAAGATCCTTGGTATCACCAAAATTTTGAATGGAGCATCATCTCAAAATTCTCAACCGAAAAGGCAAGAACTAGGGGTTAGTAAAGCATCCTCTCGCAACAAGAAAAGGGAAACAGATCCGCATTTCTTGTAAAATATGAGCAACACCAAACCCCTCTAGAGCCCAAGCCTCCATTTCGCCTATCCGCTGCCTCTACTGGGGGGAATGTGAAAGTGTTAATAGGTCGAACGCGGGAAAGAAAAGCTTGCTCAAGGGGGTAAAGCAACATAGGAAGAAGCAAGTGCTACTTCCTCGAAAGAGCTGAGTCTTGTTCCGAGCCAGAAAAAAACCTCCAGAATCGATCATTCCATCCAGCCTTCCTCCAGAATCGATCCTTCCATCCAGTCTTCCTCCAGAATCGAGCCTTCCTGCAGAATCTAGCCTTGAACTATTGGAGAAACAAGTACCCACTGTTTCAGATGTAGTGAAGGAGCAAGCTAGTATCAGGGGAAGAGGGAAACCGCTTTGGCAGAAATTAAACATACGAAGAGTGAACGAGCAAGGAAACTTGTTGCCTCACAGCAACCTCCTTATACGGCAAACAGCACGGCCAAAGTGACCATCCCAACCAAAAAGGCCAAAGCTCCAGTCTATAATCCTTTTGGACCAGTTAACAAGACCAAATTGAAGGAACTCGCTGACTGGTTGAAAACTGATCCGTAAGTGATTGTTTTTCCATACATAATAGCTTGCTTTAATCTAAAAAACTGATTGCTTTTCAACATTTTGTGTTTGCAGTCACTATGGGACACCTTTCAATGATAAACCACGTACAGCACCAAAAAAGTCGTATCACATCCTCCGAACCTCCTTATCTTGGCTGCGCAACTGTGTAAGTCGTCTGATATCTTTTCACTATAATTCCACGTAGACGACTTACCACTAAGTCGTCTGGTAAGTCTTCTACGTAGAATACTTACCAGACGACTTACTAAGTCGTCTAATAAGTCGTCTACGTAGAATACTTACCATGCGACTTAATGGTAAGTCGTCTGTTAAGTCGTCTGATATCTTCTGACTTATTTAATTTTAAATGCAGCATGTTGATGCTTGTATTCATGTGCTGAGGAAGAGGTACGCTGAAAATCCTCAAGCGTTTAGGAGCGAGAGGATGTGCTTCGTTAATCATCTCTTTTCTCAGCATTGGAGATTCAACTACAAGGATTTTAAAGCATTGGAGTGTGATCAGAACGGTTTGGGAAGAAGACTCCCTAGTGGAGCGTTTAATTATTATTTAGGCGCTGTACTGTGGGAACCGAAATCCACACTGTCGATTTTCCGTCAAATATGGAAACTTAGGGCGAAACCCTAATTTTCCCGAGGTCCTGGATCTCTGCGGAAATCACTAAAACAAACGGATTTAAAGGAATATGGATGAACAACAAAGAATAAAGAGATAGGAAATTGTAAGAAAGCTTTTATTGAATAAGAATCGACAACTGTTACAAGTAGAATTGAAGAACTTAGACGTTAAAACGTTCTAAGGATCTGAATTGCTAGTCTAAACGCTAAGTCCTAAATTCTAAGCTAGCAGCTGTCTCTTCTAGGTCTGATTTTCGTCCCTCCCTTCTGCCCTACGCCTCTAGTTTATATACTCCTTGCCTTGACGGTTCGATCTTTCCATTTTGCCGGATTTGAGTATTTCGGGAATCTTCCATTTTTCTCGATCCTTCCTTTTCTTCCGCGGAAATCTTCTATTTATCTTCAAACTTGCCTTTATTCTCCTCCTGCGAGTAAACCGTCAAAACGTTATCAAATCTGCGGGTTAGATTACATTGAAGTCGCGAGATGGGTTTTTATCGCGTTTTAGGTCCTTCCGGGCCGTTTTGCGATAAAAACCGTTTTCCGACTTTTTACGGGATCGTTTCCTGATCTGACGTCGTTTTTAATAAATTACTCGAGTTAATCGCGAAGTTTTACGATTTACTCGACTTTTTATTAAAAACACGTTTTTACGAATTACTCAGCGTTTTTTATTAAAAAGCGCGTTTTTATGATTTTAACGAGAAATCTCGAATAAATCGTATCGTTTAGGCAATGTTCGGTGTTTCGTTTAATCGTTGCCGTTTTATACCTTTCCGAGAAAGCGAAGTTTTACGGTTTTTATCGTAAAACTCGAACGGTAAGCCGGATCGAGATGGAACGAGAGACGTTTTAGCCGTAGTTTAGAATGAGATCGTGTCGAAAGACGTAAGTTTCGAATCAGGGATGCGGGAAATCGAGGCGCGGGATGTCCGAGAAGGTTTTAGTTCGCCCATCGGCGAACTAAGCCGGGACCGGCTTAGTTCACCGATGGGCGAACTAGTGAGATGATTTCTAGTTCGCCCATCGGCGAACTAAGCCGGGACCGGCTTAGTTCGCCGATGGGCGAACTAGAGGAGTGTCCCTAGTTCGCCCATCGGCGAACTAGTGGAGTGTCCTTAGTTCGCCCATCGGCGAACTAAGCCGGGCCCGGCTTAGTTCGCCGATGGGCGAACTAGTCGTGACTAGTTCGCGTTTACGGCTTTTTCAGTTTTTTGCGGTTTCATAAAACGATTCTCGAGTTTTATAAAACGATTCTCGAGTTTTATAAAACGATTCTCGAGTTTTTAAAACGATTCTCGAGTTTTATAAAATGATTCTCGAGTTTTATAAAACGATTCTTGAGTTTTATAAAACGATTCTCGAGTTTTATAAAACGGTTCTCGAGTTTTATAAAACGGTTCTCGAGTTTTATAAAACGGTTCTCGAGTTTTATAAAACGATTCTCGAGTTTTATAAAACGATTCTCGAGTTTTATAAAACGATTCTCGAGTTTTATAAAACGATTCTCGAGTTTTATAAAACGATTCTCGAGTTTTATAAAACGATTCTCGAGTTTTATAAAACGATTCTCGAGTTTTATAAAACGATTCTCGAGTTTTATAAAACGATTCTCGAGTTTTATAAAACGATTCTCGAGTTTTATAAAACGATTCTCGAGTTTTATAAAACGATTCTCGAGTTTTATAAAACGATCCTCGAGTTTTATAAAACGATCCTCGAGTTTTATAAAACGATTCTCGAGTTTTATAAAACGATTCTCGAGTTTTATAAAACGATTCTCGAGTTTTATAAAACGATTCTCGAGTTTTATAAAACGATTCTCGAGTTTTATAAATCGATTCTCGAGTTTTATAAAACGATTCTCGAGTTTTATAAAACGATTCTCGAGTTTTATAAAACGATTCTCGAGTTTTATAAAACGATTCTGAGTTTTATAAAATCACTTTTGCGGAAAGTAATGATCTCCCTTTTACAGAAGCTATCGCAGACGTTGGTTTCGAGAGTACGGTTTTCGACACCAACAGTTAGCCCCCCAGTCCGCAATTTCTTGATGAAATTTTGCGGTCGGATGAAGTTAGGTTTTAATCGGAATCTACGGCTGAGATTCGTCTTATTGCGAGGGAGAGATCTCTTTTTTCTATAAGTATTGGATCATTACTTCTCATATCTTCCATCTTTCAAGTTTCTCTCCAACTTCTCTCTAAGAAAATTCTTAAGATGTCTTCTTCCCAAGGTGATCAGCAAAACCATGAAGTCCCATCCGGTGACAATCCCCCGGTATATCCGCAGGATGCTCGGCTTTCCGAGTTTCTCTTGTTTCAAGATGAGATGGATCGTAGCGACGCTGAGGAAGATGCCGTGTCGAGCGACGTACCTCCAGTGGATTCGTCCGTTCTTGCAAGAGAAGTCAAGGCTATTTTAGACGAAACGGCGGATGCAGTAGTGGGCTCCTCGGCGGGCATTGCCACTGAACCGTCGAGTGCGCCTCTCCTTGTAGCCGAAAACGTCACTGTTGCCGCTGAGGTCGGACTAGCCGTAGCCCCTGCTATGATAGAGTCAGTTGTGTCTCCAGCCGTGATCGAACCGGTCGTGGCTCCTTCCGCCGTTGAATCAGTTTCGACTCCTGCTGCGGTTGATCCAGTTACGATTCTGGGACCTCCTGCTCCGGTTAAGAGGGTGATTGTCTTGGGGCTTCCGGCGCTTAGCGCGACGCCGCCTGCTTCAGCGAAAAGCCGCAAGAGAACTCGTCCGAACCCAGACGCTCCTGCGAGAAAGAGAGCTGTGAAGGGTTCCGATACCAGGGCTTCGTCTAGCAAGGCACCGAGCATGATGTCGATGTCGCAGCAACGCACCAAGGTACGGGTTCGCAATCATACGTTTTTAAAGATTATGTTCGCAGCTGACCGTCTTTCTTGGTTTTTTTCTTTTTTAGTTTTTTTCGTTGATTGATGGGATGATCAAAGAGTGCGGATCCGAAGTTGAGCGTTTAGCCAAAGAGTTAGCCGAATCGCGGGCGAGGTCGGCTCAGCTCGAAGGGAAACTGAAATCGATAGAAGAAGTGCATTCCGCGGAAGTGTCTCGACTCGAAGCTCAGATTAGCGACCTGGATCGTGACCTTGGAAGGACCGCGGTTTCCCTGATCAAAGCGAAGGATGAGAAGAAGTCCAAGGCTTCGGAGCTGCGCAGACTTCAGCGCAAGATGAAGAGTTTCGAGGAATCAGCTGCCCGTGTGACGGAAAAGTCTATCCCTGTCGAGGGGAGCGATTCCGATCCGATTCTCGCTGCTGAAGACGTGTCTCAGCCTAACGCGGATAAGGGTGACGGCCCAGAGGTTGCTATCGAGGGTGAAGGTAATGCGATGGATGAAGATGAGGCTCCGTATGCGGAGAATGTTTGAAGTTGTAGTCTCTTGCGAGACTTTTTTTTTAAAAAAATTAGATTTTTATGTGTTTGGCCGAGTGCGGCTTTTGTACGTGTTTGGGACTGGCCTTCTATGGCTTCGAATCCCCTGTTGCTTCGGCAACTTTTTATTTTCGTAATGGATAATCGGTTTTATTTGAATTTTCTGTTTTGAGTTGACGCTGTGGGAGGTCCGCGAGTTGTCGTCTCGCATTCCGTTCCCTTTGTAGATCACCTTGTTCGTTTGCTCGTTTCAGGATTTTTAGTAAATCGAGTGTGCGTTTAGATATAGACGAAGAGACATGCCTTTAGGATCTCGATTCATGCCTTGAGACGTTAGCGACCAGTGTGCTGGGTTTAGGGCAAGACCTAGGTTTACTTT
>CAKOAT010066600.1:127482-156408 GCA_932364175.1 Eruca vesicaria subsp. sativa | reverse complement strand
AAACGATTCTCGAGTTTTATAAAACGATTCTCGAGTTTTATAAAATGATTCTCGAGTTTTATAAAACGATTCTCGAGTTTTATAAAACGATTCTCGAGTTTTATAAAACGATTCTCGAGTTTTATAAAACGATTCTCGAGTTTTATAAAACGATTCTCGAGTTTTATAAAACGATTCTCGAGTTTTATAAAACGATTCTTATAAAACGATTCTCGAGTTTTATAAAACGATCCTCGAGTTTTATTAAACGATTCTCGAGTTTTATAAATCGATTCTCGAGTTTTATAAAACGATTCTCGAGTTTTATAAAACGATTCTCGAGTTTTATAAAACGATTCTCGAATTTTATAAAACGATTCTCGAGTTTTATAAATCGATTCTCGAGTTTTATAAAACGATTCTCGAGTTTTATAAAACGATTCTCGAGTTTTATAAAACGATTCTCGAGTTTTATAAAACGATTCTGAGTTTTATAAAATCACTTTTGCGGAAAGTAATGATCTCCCTTTTACAGAAGCTATCGCAGACGTTGATTTCGAGAGTACGGTATTCGACACCAACATGTACCATCATTTTGCCAGTCGAACAAGATGTGGGGGGTTGATATTGATAATATCTATGCGCCAGTGAACTACAACAACTGTCATTGGATTGCTATATGGATATCGATCCCTAAGAGACACATAGTCGTTTGGGACAACATTTACAGCTTTATCTCCGACAAAGAACTCGAAGTGGTAATGGAGCCTTTTCAGCACATGATCCCTTATCTGTTGGTTGAGTGCTCACTACAAGAAATATGATCATTGTTAGCGCGGGTTTTATGATATTTTAGGGCTTTGATAGCGTTTTCATAAATGCTATGTATCCGGCAGCAATCATAGGTACCCCCCCCTACAATAGCAGTTTTCTGTAATGCTACGAAATGTAAGTTTACAATAGCGCTAAGTTGGTGATGTTAGTAACGAATCTACAGCACGGGTATTTTCTGTTACAAATTTATTAGGATACGTATATTGTGCCATGGTAGGGACTTCTCAATAGTAAAAGTTTATTACGGTAATTGCTGTTGAGAAGAGCTATACTAAAGTTTGTGATAGCTTTGGTATATATTATGAAAGTTTTTCTTATATGTAATTATAAATGCTATGATTTGTATTAATAACAGTTTTTTTTTTTTTGCTATTGTTAAATATGATAAGACCTATGATTTGCTGTTTTGAATATTTGATTTCACCAGAATCGAAATTCATAACCAAACAACTCCATTGATAAGATATGTTCGAAATACATAAGTCATTACACATATGTCACTGATGCCGATTGAAAACAGAAAATGAAGTCTACAGCCGATTGAAAACAGTAACAATAGTCTAATGCCGATTGAAAACAGATAAATATCATACATAAAGTTCAGTTAATCAGGACCTCACTTCTTCATTCCCTCTGCAGGCTGCAACAATATAGACTCAGATCAGTTAATCAAATACATATGCAGTGTAAAAGATGACCAATCAACACATAATACAACACTTACAGCAGCTTAAAAGATGACCAATTTATCAATTGGCCAAGCAATTGAAGAACCATGTGCATCTTTCAGACACTCTATCTCATATGATTTCCTCCAAATATCAGCATCATCTACGAGCACTGCATCCACCCACACTCTAGCTGCTTTCGGACCTAAGCGTACAAAGTGGACCATTTGAGCTGGGTCAGTTGAATGCACACGTCCTTCAGCAACAACTTGTCTCCTCTCACCAATGTCCATCAGTTTGCACTTCTGTTTCGGTTTCACAGCTTGAGATCCAACCTTAAATATTTGACGATTTACAATACACATGAACAACACAACTTCAACAACAAAGATTTAGATAACAAGATGATTGAAAATTAAGAAATATTACCTGAGTTGGTGGAGACTCAGTAGGAACATAACTTGTTGCACCAGATTTTGCACCTTTTGTAACAACTTTTCGAGCAGGAGACTTGGAACCTACAGTAGGAGAGACAGTGTTCGGACTAGGAGATTGTTGTCTTGCTTCTGATGGTGGGTTCTCAAAGACAACTTTTCGAGCAGGCCATGAGATTAAAGAGTGTAAGCAGTCCCCAAGGTATGCAACATCCATCGTAGGCCTCCATAAATATGTTTCGTGCTCATGAACAACATCCAGAAAAACTTTAACAGCTTTAGGTCCGAGAGGAATCCCATTAACCAATGCATTTTGTTCTTGTGTCTGCCAACGCCCTTCACCGACAACTACACTATCATCAGACAAATCTAATAGTTTGCATTTGTTGAGAGAATTTGCTCTGGAGCCCTGTGGAACACATTCAGAAACATACTGATCATACGCGAAATCATGACATTTATTATATTACTATGTAAATGCAAGATAACAACATTTACCAGTGGTGCAATGTCTTCTGTTTGAAGCCGAAGACCTAGTTCGAGACATTGATTCTTCGTCCATGCAATAATATGACCAACAGCTTCCTTAATTATGCATATGTTACTTGCAGGTCTCCAGAGGAATGCTTCTGGTTCAGTAGCAACTTCCACCAAGACCTTAACATCCATAGGGCCCAGTCGACTGTCATTCACTATGTCATCTGGTTGAGAAGGAAGGATACGGCCCTCAGCAACATTCCCATCTTCATCAGCCCAATCAATCAGAAGACACCTCTTTATTGGTATCTTGTTCACACTCTGTTAAANGGAATGCTTCTGGTTCAGTAGCAACTTCCACCAAGACCTTAACATCCATAGGGCCCAGTCGACTGTCATTCACTATGTCATCTGGTTGAGAAGGAAGGATACGGCCCTCAGCAACATTCCCATCTTCATCAGCCCAATCAATCAGAAGACACCTCTTTATTGGTATCTTGTTCACACTCTGTTAAATGGTAATCAGGATAAAAAATTACTTACTGTTGAAAAAAACAAATTATCAGAGATGTATTATATATATATATATGACTTACTCTTGCAGCTGAGTTCTCCCCCACTTCATTGTCTTCTCTATGTAACATAAACCCAATTAGATTATAATTATTGTATAAACTACTAATCTTTATGTTTTGTGCAAGATATATCTAACCTGGTTTTTCACTTTCGCAAGTTCAGACTGTAACTCAATAACCCTATGCTGCAGAAAATTTTGCTTCTCTTGCATCTCAGAAATAGACTTGTGGTTGACACTGAAGCAAGCTAATTTTGTCTTACTAATGTTCCTCCCCATTGCTCTCATCCGACCAGGATTGTCAGGTCCTAAGACCTAAATGAGTGTATCTTCATCTTCGTTTTTAGCATTGTGATTACCAGCATTAACAATCTCAGTTGCTTTTTGCTGTACACCAGAAGAAATAATAACCCACCCACATTAAAACGTTGCTTTAATAGGAGTTGAAGCTGGTTTTTTAAACTTACAATCTTCTCAGCCACATTTGTGTTTACTGGAGTTCCATCTTTTCTTGTACGTGACTTCACCTAGACTTCAGCTTCACAAATTTGCGCCACTCTGTAAGAGGAACATTCTTAGGTCTGAGGTTCATCCTCTGTTGGTTATTATCAGCTTGATTTATTTGTGTGACTAGGCGTGACTTGGAAGCTCTCCATAATCCGCCCATCTGCTTCAGAACAGAAACCTTTTGGTAATCCTCATCAACTTCAAACCTCGCATGCAGTCACATATTTAACAAGTAAGATTTTCCAACTGAAATATGTAAAAGATAATTGTTGTAATTGTAAAGGAACTGTCACCTGGACTGATTTCCAGAGCACTGTCTTCACTTCTTCAGTGAGATTTTTCCAACTCTCTAGAGTAACAGGCACGTGTTCCCTAACCAATGGACCCAAATATGACGAAAGCTTAACTGAACCATGACCATGTGCTTCTCCCATGAAAGTGAAATCCACATGAACTCTGCTATTTGGATCTTTAGCTAGGTTTCTCATCATTGTTGGTCCACGCTTTCTCTTACGGGAGCTTGAAGCTATAGGTTCCTCAGTATGTTCGATCTCACCTTGAGGCTCATCGGCATCCTGCCCTGCTTCTGAAACAACCTGCTCGGGTTTTTTCACAACTTCTTCAGCTTGCACTTGTTTCTCAGATTGCTCTTGTTCCTCACCTTGCTCTTGTTCCTCAGCTTGCTCTTGTTCTTCAGCTAGCTCTTGTTCCACAGGTTTGTCTATAGTACACACAAACTCAACCTCGTCATCAACTTTCTTTTTGTTCTTTCCTGCTTTCCTTCCGCGTTTGTTTTGCTTTGGACACCCCATCTCAGTTTACCTGAAACAAATAATAAAGTTTTCTTTATCAGACCAAGATACAAAAACATACAAGACACCAAAGCACATAAGACACACTAACAATGACACAATGACCAAGCAAATACCAGAGCACACAGAAAGACTCAATGACAATAAGGATACGAATAAGGATACGTTTCACACATATATGCCTCCACAATCACTTCTGGCATTCTCAGCTTCATCAATGTCAACATCCATGTCCATAGTTGATGGCAATGGTCCAATCTCTGCAGTTCCCTCATGAGTCTCTTATTTACTGTATCTTCTAGAAGGACCTCTCATCACTACATACCAATTTGAAGACTCATTTTCCCTAGAGTAAAATACTTGCTTCGCTTGAGATGCCAGTATGTACGGGTCACTTGCAAATGAGGCTTGCCTATGACTCATGTTGACAAGTGTAAAACCATCTTTAATCTTCACTCCATTACCCTTAACGGCCCATTGACACCGGAACAAAGGAACATAGAACACATTATAATCTACCAAAATGATGTCAGTTACTCTGCCGTAGTAGGAAACCAAATCTACAACCTGAGCTGTATCTTTTGCACTTGATCTACACACTGCTGTAGCCTCATAATAAACCCCACTGTTCTGACTCTTCCTATCAACTGATGATGTGTGAAACCTCTGCCCATTAACTATGAATCCCGTATATGACCTTGCAGAACAACGTGGACCATAAGCTATCCACTTAAGTGTATCATCATGTTCTGTAGAATCAAGAGGAACCTGACAAAGTATCAAGAGAAATTTGGAATACAACTCAGTTACCAATACGATTGTCATAACATAAGAAGATTTTTTTTTGAAAAGAACTCATTACATGTTCTTTTAGCCAACATGCAAAATTCTTAGTATGCATACTCCACAATGTTGATGCATCTCGGCGACATCTATCATCTGTATCTTGTAAATATTGAAGATGCTGACTTGATACAGATAGAAGAAAATTACATTAAAATGTAGATCATAAATATGAATGAGTTAATGGAAAAAAATATTGTACTTACTCTACATATGGTTCGATCATAGCCATGTTCTGGATGATAGCAAGATGAGCAATTTTCTTTTCCATTTCACTGAGAGTAACTGAAGTGGCGGTGGATATTGGACGACCATCTAGAATAGAATTTCTCTCATACTCCATGTTTCTATCAAGTTTCTCTTGGACATTTGTAGTCTTCTTGAGAACGTCACTGCAAAACCAGATACACTCCTCTGCTAGATACGACTCAGCAATGCACCCCTCTGGTCTTGCTGGATTTCTCACAAAGTCTTTGAGGACTTTCATGTACCTGAAACAAATGCCAGTGTAGATATGTTAGTAAAAGAATTGTAAATTAGTTAAAATTGTAATATATATCATACCTTTCAAATAGGTACATCCATCTAAAGTGGACTGGTCCACCAAGCCTGGCCTCTCTTCCTAGGTGCACGGTTAGATGGAGCATGATATCAAAGAAACTTGGAGGGAAAAACCTTTCAAACAAACACAGCGTCTCAACAATCTCAGCTTCCATAATCAAGAGCTTCTCCCTGTCAATCACTCTCTGGCACAACAAATTGAAGAAAGTGCACAACCTGAATATTGCAAGCCTCGGTCCTTTAGGTAAAAATCCCTTAAGTGAAATTGGCAGCAGTTGTTGCATCAAGACATGATAGTCATGTGATTTCAGACCTGCGACTTTACAGTCATCTAATGAGACACCTCTTGATATGTTAGAACAATATCCATCTGGCCCTTTGAAGTCAAATAAACGCCTGCAAAAGATCTTCTTCTCTGCCTTAGACAAAGACCACGGTGCTGGAGGAAGATAGGTACATTTACCATGGACTCTAGGGTGCAAATCATGCCTAATGCCAAGTTCCTCCAGATCTTTACGAGCCCCAAGACCATCCTTCGATTTCCCACAATGCAACAACGTTGACACTAAACTTGCAGCCACATTTCTCTCCACATGCATTACATCTAAGTTGTGCCTTACTGGAAGATCCTGATAATATTAGAAGAAAACAGAAAATGAAGTTAAACAAAGAAAAGTGACAGTGGACATAAAGTAAAGCAAAAGAATTTTTTTTTTACCTCCCAATAAGGTAGTTTGAAGAAGATTGACCTCTTCTTCCATCTAGATAACTCATCCTCATCTACTTCTACTTCTTCCTCTTCCTCTTCCTCTGATTCACTGGAAATACCCTCACTGTCAGAGCCTAAATCAACAGAACAGTTACTCCTTTTTCTCTTACTTGCTGATCGTTTCAAATTGCCAAATTCATTCTTGAAATTTCTCAGGTTTTGAGAAATGTCACGCCCAGTAAGTATCCTTCCCCTTCTCCCATGTTCTGCTTTTCCATCGAACCATCTCTTCTTTCCCCTGAAACGATGACCTGGTGGGAGACCCTTTCTATTGCACATGTAGACATGCTTCCTGCTGAACTTTAGCCACATGTTATCTGTATTCTTCCCACACAACGGACATCCAATTTTACCCTTTACTTTGCAGCCAGCAAGATTTCCATAAGCTGGGAAATCACTGATCGTCCAAAGCAGCATTGTCTTAAGAGTAAAAGTAGATCGACTTAGAGCGTCATAGGTTAACTCTCCAACGCTCCACAGACTGTTCAGATCATCAATAAGGGGTTCTAAGTACACATATAAACTATTACGAGGCTGATGTGGACCCAAAATCAATAAGTAAAGCATGATGTTCTCCTTCTTCATACATAAGTCAGGTGGGAGGTTGTAGTTGACTAACAAAACAGGCCAGCAACTGTACATCGAGTTCTTCATGTTGAATGGATTGAATCCGTCTGTTGAAAGACCAAGCCTGAGGTTCCTTTCTTCAGCTGCGAATGTAGGATATTTAGCATTCATCTGATCCCAGGTCACTGAATCNAACTGTACATCGAGTTCTTCATGTTGAATGGATTGAATCCGTCTGTTGAAAGACCAAGCCTGAGGTTCCTTTCTTCAGCTGCGAATGTAGGATATTTAGCATTCATCTGATCCCAGGTCACTGAATCAACAGGGTGACGAAGCATTCCATCAGTGCTTCTGTTGCTGAAGTGCCACCGTAAATCCTTGGCCATTTGCTCAGACCGGAACATCCTCTTCAATCTTGGTATGATGGGAAAGTAACGCAAAACTTTCTGTGGGACTCCTTTCTTCTTCTCACCAGTGTGTATATTAGTCTTCCATCTTGAAGCCTTGCATTTTGGACACTTCTCAAGCTTCTTGAATTTCTTTCTGAACAGAATGCAGTCATTTACACAAGCATGAATCTTCTCGTACCTCATGTCGAAAGATTTCAGAAATTTCTTCACATCATACAGTGATGTATGCAGAACATTCTCCTCAGGTAGCATCTCTGCCAGTGTCTCTAACAGATCGTTGAAGCTTTTATCAGACCACCCATTCTGAGTCTTTAGCCTGTATAATGAAACAATTGCAGACAACTTGCTATGGTTTGAACAGCTCGGATACAATGGAGTTTCAGCATCAGCTAGCTTCGCCAAGAACTCATCTTCTTTCTTGTCGTCTCCCTCTGCCATCTCAGATAAACCCCCTGAACCAGCTAACTCTTCATCAAAACACTCAGGAGCTCTGAATAACCCAAAGACCTCTTCATTCCAGTCAGTTACTCTGCTTTCAGCTGCAACCCCCGAGTTCAAGTCTCCATGTAGATACCAATCAGACTGCATCTTATAACCCTCCTCATTCCTCTAGTAACAAGATGGTGAAGGACCACACTTCCTGAATGACGATCCATATTACGGCAGTCAATGCATGGACACACAAGCATATCAATCCCTCCCGAAGCTGAAGTCACATCCCTTACAAACTTTGAAGCCCCTCTTTCATAAGCTGGATCAACTCTGTGATTGACAAACAAAAGCAAAAAAGTTATAAACAAGTTAAGTCTCCACACAACAAAAGTAAACCAAACATATACGATTAAATTCATTACCTGCTTAGATGCACCCAATTTTTTATCCACCATTCTCTGTTGGAACTTATATCTAAACCTTTCGTAAGATAAACAAGATGTCAAGTTGTTCATACAAAATACATAAATCGAATAAAAAAACGAAGACATAAAAGACATCTCTACAATCTCTAAACTGTAAATTGAAAATGAAAAATATACAATCCCTAATCAAAGACACAAACAACCAAGAAACCAAAGCAACAAAACCGAATCAACAAATTTCAAAGACTTTAAAAAAAACCGAATCAACAAATTGATAAACAAAACGAGTAGGAGAATAACAAGTAATTCGAATCAATAAACTGTAAATAGAACTGAAAAATCAAACATGCAAGAATCAAAACAACAAAAAAAATCAAAGATTTGAGCTCGATGTCGAGAGAGATGTCGTAATTCCGACATCCAATACCTTCGAGGTGGAGAACGGCCGTGGAATCGACGAGATGTGGGGAATGGGAGAGTCGGGGAGAAGGATTTCAGATTTGTTTCTGAGAAGAGAGTGAAAAGTGTGAGAGAAGAGAGGGAAAAGTGAGAGAGAATAGCGGGAAAAGGGAGACGGAAGAGAGGGAAGAGAGAGTCGAGAGGGAAATGTGAGAAAATTAGGGATTTTTTCACTAAGTGTTTGGTGGAAATCCAATTTTAGTTTCCCGGTTATTAAAACTCTATCTTAGCGTTTAACTAATGCTATTATACTAAAATAAAATTTCTGACTAATCAAACATAGCAGTTCAGTAAAACGCGCTATAAGAATGTGCTATCAGTGACAACTTTTTTTGTAGTGATCTACCTCTGATCAGCTGCGTGCACAATACTCCTTGGAGCCATTCACATTTAAACGTGAACCCAAAGTGCCTCAGACCCGAGCTGGTGATTGTGGCGTCTACGCGCTAAAATACATTGAATGTCATGCTCTTGGGCTAGAGTTTAATCCAAAATACTTTGCTAAGGCCAACACCGACGTGAAGGCTATTAGGGATAAGATGACGGTGGATATATTTAACGAGCTCCCTAACCCGCATGAGTATGAAAACAAGGATAATTTTGAGGAGATGGGTGCTTATGATTAGGCTGATGTTTGTATGTCTGTATTGAAACTTGATTAGGCTGATGTTTGTATATTTGTATTCGAACTTGATTAGGCTGATGTTTAGGCTGTTTGGTTGTACGTTTTTTTGTTGTAAAACCTTATTTTTGCACAGAAGACTTTCAGTTAATTATGCTGATGTTTGTATTTTTGTTCTTTAAATTTGGTAGAAGACTAACACAAATTCTTATAAAGCTTGGACGACTTAGTAACCGACAAATAATTAAGTCATCTGGGAAGTCATCCAGCTGGGGAGACTTTCCAGATGACTTAATTATTAGTCGTCTGAAAGACTAACACAAATTCTTAATACATACTCATAAAGCCTGGATGACTTAGTATTCGACAAATAATTAAGTCCTTTGGGAAGTCATCCAGTTGGGGAGACTTTCCAGATGACTTAATTATTATTCGTCTGAGAAGACTAACACAGATTCTTAATACATACTCATAAATCCTGGACGACTTAGTATCCAACAAATAATTAAGTCGTCTGATAAGTCATCCAGCTGGGGAGACTTTCCAGATGACTTAATTATTAGTCTTATAAAAAGACTAACACAAATTCTTAATATATACTCATAAAGCCTAGATGACTTAGTATCCGACAAATAATTAAGTCGTCTGGGAAGTCATCCAGCTGGAAGACTTTGCAGATGACTTAATTATTAATTATTAGTCGTCTGAGAAGTCTAATGTTGGGGTCAAAATCGGAACGACGGAATTAATAGCCAAAACTCCCCGCGAAAATACACAAAGAACAGTTTTATAAAACTCGAGAAATCATTTTATAAGACTCGAGAAATCGTTTTATAAAGCTCGAGAATCGTTTTATAAAACTCGAGAAATCGTTTTATAAAACTCGAAGATCGTTTTATAAAACTCGAGAAATCGTTTTATAAAACTCGAAGATTGTTTTATAAAACTCGAAAATCGTTTTATAAAGCTCGAGAATCGTTTTATAAAACTTGAGAAATCGTTTTATAAAACTTGAAGATCGTTTTGTAAAACTCGAAGATCGTTTTATAAGACTCGAGAAATCGTTTTATAAAACTCGAAGATCGTTTTATAAAACTCGAGAAATCGTTTTATAAAACTCGAAGATCGTTTTATAAAACTCGAAAATCGTTTTATAAAGCTCGAGAATCGTTTTATAAAACTCGAGGAATCGTTTTATAAAACTCGAAGATCGTTTTGTAAAACTCGAAGATCGTTTTATAAGACTCGAGAAATCGTTTTATAAAGCTCGAGAATCGTTTTATAAAACTCGAGAAATCGTTTTATAAAACTCGAGAAATCGTTTTATAAAACTCGAAGATCGTTTTATAAAACTCGAGAAATCGTTTTATAAAACTCGGAGATCGTTTTATAAAACTCGAAAATCGTTTTATAAAGCTCGAGAATCGTTTTATAAAACTCGAGAAATCGTTTTATAAAACTCGAAGATCGTTTTATAAAACTCGAAGATCGTTTTATAAAACTCGAAAGATCGTTTTATAAAACTCGAAGATCGTTTTGTAAAACTCGAAGATCGTTTTGTAAAACTCGAAGATCGTTTTGTAAAACTCGAAGATCATTTTATAAAACTCGAGAAATCGTTTTATAAAACTCAAAGATCGTTTTATAAAACTCGAACATCGTTATGTAAAACTCGAACATCGTTATATAAACTCGAAGGTTGTTTTGTGAAATCCGAAGATCGTTTTATAAAACTCGAGAATCGTTTTACGAAACCGCAAAAAACCGAAAAAGCCGTAAAACGCGAACTAGTCGCAACTAGTTCGCCCATCGGCGAACTAAGACGGGCCCGGCTTAGTTCGCCGATGGGCGAACTAAGAGGCACTCTCTAGTTCGCCCATCGGCGAACTAAGCAGGCCCGGCTTAGTTCGCCGATGGGCGAACTAGAGACGTCCCGGACACTCCGCGTCTCGATTTTCCGCATTCCCGATTCGAAACTTACGTCTTTCGACAAGGTCGCGTTCTAGACCACGGCCGAAATATCTCCCGTTCCATCTCGATCCGACTTACCGTTCGAGTTTTACGATAAAAATCGTAAAACTTCGTTTTCTCGGAAAGAACTCGAGGAAATCGTATAAAACGGCAACGGTTAAATGAAACGCCGAACATTGCCTAAACTATACGATTTATTCGAGATTTCTCGTTGAAATCATAAAAAACGCCGAGTAAGTCGTAAAAAACGTGTTTTTAATAAAAAGTCGAGTGAATCGTAAAACTTTGCGATTAACTCGAGAAATTTATTAAAAACGACGCCAGATCAGGAAACGATCTCGTAAAAAGTCGGAAAACGGTTTTTATCGCAAAACGGCCCGGAAGGACCTAAAACGCGATAAAAACCCATCTCGCGATTTCAACGGAATCTAACCCGCAGATTTGATAACGTTTTGATGGTTTACTCGCAGAAGGAAAATAAAAGTCAAGTTTAAAGATAAAAGGAAGGTTTGAAGAGAAATAGAAGATTTCCGTAGAAGAAAAGGAAGGATCGAGAAGAATGGAAAATTCCCGATTTAGTCAAATCTGGGCGAAATGGAAAGATCGGATAGCCAAGACGAGGAGTATATAAAGAGGAGGTCTAGAGCAGAAGCACACAGACGAAATTCAGAGCTCTCACCACCAAAACTAGCATTTAGGAATCTTTCCGTTTTTCTGTTAGCGAGCTGCGTCTCAATTAGGGTTTTCGTTCTTAAGCTTTTTCGGCTACTCTTTTGTACCAGTTCTACACAGATTCGGAATAAGAACCTCTTTGCTCTCTATTTCGTTTATTTTCATTCAAATTCTAAGTTATCGTTTTCTTATTATACATTGTGCGGTTCTCGCAGATAGCCGGTTCCTCTGGAAACTTAGGGTTTTCCCGAAGTTTCCTTATTTACGATTTATTTGACATTGAGTGGAAATCGACACCCACTGTTTGGCTCTAGAAGGAGGGGGGGGGTCGGATCTATCTTACACCGTAGCCGCAACATGTCCAACGAAGAAACGATGGCGGGTGACAACCAAACTCGCGACGAACGCGACAACGTTGAAACACCACTACCAAAAGACGCGCCTGCGGCCAATGCTACGAACGCTAACGCCGAGACCGTCGAAAAGATTCTTACCGATTTTAACAAAAAATCGGAAGAGCAGGAAAAGCTCATTGGTTCGCTCGTAAAACGGCTCGAAACCCTAACCGCGAGAACCAAAGCGATTCGCCCCCGCGGAAATACCAAGATCCGCGGAAGGAGACTCGATTTCGGCGCTCCTACGGATCGTCCCAGAATCGATCAGGGAAACGTACCGGAAAAGGATTCCGGAAAAGAAAACCCTGACACGACGCTGAACGAATCGGAAAAATCTCCTATTCGCGAACAGGAGACCGAAGACGACGGCATCGAAAGGGTCAACCTGGAAACAAGCGACCAGGCCGACTCGACAGACGAAGACACCGACGTCCATCCTAGGAGAAGAAAAACTCGCAGTCCTCAACGAGAGTCTTCTCCCGAACGTTCCTTTACTGGAGACGAAGGGGAACTCGACTTTGAACGATATGCAAAAACCGCCGAGGAGCGATCTCCGGTCACTCGCAGCAAACGCCGACGAGGTCGGAAAACTGCTGGCGATCAGACCAAGATTCGCGATCTCCGCGATTACATTACCAAAACGGCCGCAGCGGTAAAAGCGGTGAAATCTCAGATTCATCACGCAACCAGCGCCGCACCCGAGATTGATCGGCTACTGTACGAGTCTCGGAAAACGCCTTTCACGGCCCGTATCACCGAGATCAAACTGCCTGATCCCGGAAAGCTTAAGGTGCCAACTTATGACGGGACGTCCGATCCCAAAGCGCACCTGCAAGCGTTCCAGATCACCATGGGACGAGCCAAGCTCAAGGATCACAAAAAAGACGCAGGTTACTGCCGTCTCTTCGTCGAAAACCTAGAAGGAGCTGCGCTCGAATGGTTCGCCAAACTTAGGCGAAACTCGATCGGAAGTTTCCGTGGACTGATTTCGGAGTTCCTGAAACAGTACTCAATGTCCATTAACCCGGAAACCTCCGACGCCGATCTCTGGAGCTTGGTGCACGAGGAAGACGAATCTCTCCGCGATTTCATGAGTAGATTCAAACTCGTCATGGCTAGGGTTAGCGGGATCAGCGACAAAGCCGCCATCGACGCGTTAAGAAAATCGCTCTGGTATAAATCGAAGTTCCGCAAATGGATAACTCTCGAGAAACCGCGGACGATCCAGGATGCGCTCCCTAAGGCCACCGACTTCATAACCATCGAAGACGAAACTAAAATCCTGTCCGAGAAGCATAAGCCGACGAAAACATCCGCGAAGGATAACGACAAATCTCTCATAACGACAAATTCGTCCATCACGAGGGACATGATCTCTGAGGGGCACATAACTACTCTGTCAACTCCGGTTCGGAGCAAGGGCGAACTACGGGAAACACGTGGACGAGAAATTCGAATTACGATGAGAATTCATTCTGCGACCTCCACCAAACCCATGGTCATTCCACCGTGAACTGCAAAGTTCTCGGCGCCAGACTGGCCGCAAAGTTAGTCGCGGGAGAACTTTCCGAGATATCAAGTGTCAAGGATCTCATCCGCGATTCAGACCGCGTCCCGAAGAATGACAAAAACGCGCAAACCCCGCCTCAGGAAAATCAGTCGGGCGAAAAACGTGGACGAAGAGCAGACGAGAAGGGTAACGATGCTAACCGCCGAAAAATCAACATGATCATCGGCGAATCGCCATACTTTAACGACACCGTCTCGTCGATAAAATCCTACCAACGTAAAGCCGAAACCGGCTCGAGGTGGAAGGTGCCGATGGACGATTCTCCGACAAGAGTAATCTCTTTCAACGATGCTGAAACCGGTGGAATCGACCAACCGCATGCCGATCCCCTTGTCATCGATTTGGTGATAAGCGATCTAGAGGTTGCTCGAATCCTGGTTGATACCGGAAGCACGGTCAACGTTATCTTCCGCAACACGCTAGCACGAATGGGAATCGACCTCTCGGAAGTCGAGCCGATTCCAAAACCGCTGATTAGTTTCTCCGGCGAAACGTCAATGACCTTGGGATCAATCCGACTACCGGTCGTCGCGAAAGAAGTGACGAAAATCGTTAACTTCGCGGTAGTCGATGTCCCGGCTATCTACAACGTGATTATTGGCACGCCTTGGATAAATTCCATGAAGGCGGTTCTATCCACGTATCATTTAGGCATCAAATTCCCGACGCCTACGGGAGTCGCAGTAATTTGGGGATGCCAAAGACAATCGCGATCTTGCTTCCTAGCCAAACATAAGCTGAGGCAATTAGCGGTCGCGATCGTGAAACCAAAACGGGCAAAGGTCACGCCACCGCCCGCAGACGACGACCCGAAGCAAGCAACAGCCGAGAAACCAGAAGTTTCCGAACCCATCGCTTCCGCCCAACCGGAGGAGACAATCCCGGACAAAGACATCGATCCCGCGACTGAAGCGATCGAGAAGTCTATGACAGCCAAGTAAACACACTCGCGCAAACAATCAGAAGTACGAGATGGCTTGATTTCCGAAAGGAATACGTAGGCAGCTCGCCTAAAGACGAGTTCAGCTATCCCCCCCTTCCAAAGCGGGGGGGGGGGGGGGGGGAGTGGGTGAGTATACGAGTATTCGTATACTCCCGAAATTTTTTACAAAATTTCTCTTAGCTTTGTAATCGAAAAAATTTCGAAATTTTTAATAAAGACAAAGTTAGAATATCTCTGCTACCATCGAAAAACGCAAATCCGGAAAATCGCTTCCGCAGTAACAACTACTCAATCATTTTATAAAAATTCGCATATCAAAATATTTTCGGAAAGAATGGGCGAGACGTCGCCTAAATTCTCGAAAGGAAATATTTCCCCAAAAGTCCGTCCGCGACTATAAAAACACGAACGCTCGGCGATTGGCCCCGTCGAGCACGCTAGCCGTCCTAAACAAACGCACTGATCTATCGGTCCGCATACATCCGACGAGAATAAAATAGCACGCTATAAAAGAAATCAAAATTTTTGGTCAGCACTTCCGGGAAATTGTTCCCGGTGAGATGCTCGATTCCAACCAGACGAATCGTATAAGCCGAGAACCTATCGCGGATTCTAAATCGGTATGGAATCAGGTTAAAATCGCAACGGGCAAAACGAAAGCCGATTAGTCATCGCACAGCCCCAATCCGAAAGTAAACCTAGGTCTTGCCCTAAACCCNCAAGGCATGAATCGAGATCCTAAAGGCATGTCTCTTCGCCCACATCTAAACACTCGCGAAAATCGAAATCTCCCGAGTTAACGAATCGGACGATTTACACCAAAGAGTTAGGTACGAGATGACAACTCGTATTCTTTCCTCTACATCTAACATAAAAAACGAGTTTCATACTTAGAAAATATTTTCTTATTAAGCATCCAAACACACACCGCCCGGCGGTAGGGATTCAAAGCCACCAACGGCCAGTCCCGGAAAAACAACAACAAAATCGAAAAAACTAAGAGCATCACACATCGAAGTCATCAAAAGCAGACTGATCGACTTCGCCATCTACATCCGAAATCCAGGACTGACTTCAACCGAATCCGGCGACACCACGACGGGATTCCATTGATCCCACATACGCGCCTTAAGGTCAAAAAACTCGGACTGCATATCTTTTTCCCGATTCAAATCTTCCCATCGCATTTCGGATTCCTTAGCAAACGAGTACCCTTCATTCTGAGTCAGGGATAACCCATGAACAGTCCCGCGACATTCGCGATAATCACCATGCGCCCGTTGAACAGCTTCCGCATCCGAATAACCGGTTGCAAATCGCTCGCGACGAACCGTCATCTCCTCGGCAACCTCTTGTTTGCCCGCACGACGAGCACGACGAATCCTTTGGTCAGAAAGCTCCTTAGCACGACGATACCTGGTCGCACACTCATCCCTCACGCGAGTAACCTCCCTCGCGACCATTTCTTCGGCTTGGTTGGCCTCGACCTCTGCCCGAAGACGAGCAACTTCCTTTTTGGCCATGTTCGCTCGAAACTCGGCAAGGCGAGCCTCAGCAGTACGGTTTTCCAGGGCTCGGCTCATGATAAGGAAAACCTACCAAAGGGAAGAGTTAAGACATGTCACAAAAGCTGCTCGAAAAAGAAAACAATAAACGCACATACCTCCTTTGCTATCTCAGACCCCCTAGTAAGCTCTGGAACTTGATCATGGTCGACGTCCGGGAAATGGGAGGTCGATGATCCGCCCGCCCTCGTCAGAAGCCATCTTCCGCCTGACTATCAAGAAAATCCTTGAGGATATTATCAGGAGAAGTCGCGTGCTCAAAGTCATCGTCTTCAATTACCGGATTTTTACCCCTTCGGGAGCGAGATTTGCCACTTCCCATCGAGGGAACATGCGGAATGAACTCTCCGATAAACGGATACTCCTCGTAAATCGGAGAATCCGCAAAACGTCGAGATCGGAATTGGGCAACCGCTTGACGGACGCGTTGCGGAGAAAAACTGCACCAACCAACTTCGCCACGTTTGAAAGAAGTGGTGATATCCGGGAGATCCGCGGGATACGGAGGCAAAGGGTTGGTCACTGCGGAAAAACAGGAAGTCATCTTAAAAAAAAAAATAAAAAAATAATAATAATAAGGGTTCGTGAGAATTCACATCGTATACCTCTCCGACCCCACGTGGTCGTAAAGAACGCAATGCCACCCTCCTCGACCGACGCACCGTCGATACGAACAAAGAAGAAATTTTTCTTCCAAGAAGTAGAAGACGTTGCGCAGCCCGTAACAATTTCATCACGAGGGCTTAGAGCGATCCTCCGCGATTGCCCTCTAGGCTTTAACAGACCCTCGAGATGATCGACGGTAAGGGTGATTCCCTGCTCGTAACTTAGCGTCAAAAGACCGACGAGTTGCTTTAAACTTGGAGGAGTCAATTGACCAATTGACAGTTCCAGTCTGTGAAGGAAATGCACGATGACCTCTGGGATCGGGAACCATAGGTGGCATTGTTGCAAGAAAATGTTGTAACACGTGAAGAAGCCTTCAGGCGCATCCTCGTCGCTCTCCCCGGCAAGTGGGGAACGAAACTCAACGGCCTCTGGGACTCGGCAGAATTCACGCATGTAATCAATGCTGTTAAAAAGCGTCAAGCTCGGACGTCCAGAAATCTGATCGACGTCCAACAAAGCTGGAACCCAAGTTCCAGGCCTAGCGGACCCCGACTTGTCTCCAATCGCCCAGAAAGCCTCGAAGTCCGTCGGATCGACTAACGGAGACGAGTACTCTTCTTTCGGAGCCAAGGCTGGAGGCTGCGAACTCGTTCCCTCAGAATTGTGAAAATTGGAACTAGTTGAGGAACGAGTTTTTCTTCCTGAAAACATGTTTGAAGATCTTCAGAGAAAGTGGAGAGAAAAATTTCTTGAATAAGTTGTAAAAGATGGAGTAAAGAATTCAAAATTTTACTCCATATACTNGATCTTCAGAGAAAGTGGAGAGAAAAATTTCTTGAATAAGTTGTAAAAGATGGAGTAAAGAATTCAAAATTTTACTCCATATACTTATAGGGAAGAATTTTACTATTCACCTTTGGACTTTTGGCCATTAAAGTTCCGCCTAATTCCACCAAACTCGCCAAACGAGCTCGATCCACTCGCAAGAGTCTCACGATTCTTAAGAGCTGGGGGACTAACTGTTGGGGTCAAAATCGGTACGACGGAATTAATAGCCAAAACTCCCCGCGAAAATACAGAAAGAACAGTTTTATAAAACTCGAGAAATCGTTTTATAAGACTCGAGAAATCGTTTTATAAAGCTCGAGAATCGTTTTATAAAACTCGAGAAATCGTTTTATAAAACTCAAAGATCGTTTTATAAAACTCGAGAAATCATTTTATAAAACTCGAAGATCGTTTTATAAAACTTGAAAATCGTTTTATAAAGCTCGAGAATCGTTTTATAAAACTCGAGAAATCGTTTTATAAAACTCGAAGATCGTTTTGTAAAACTCGAAGATCATTTTATAAGACTCGAGAAATCGTTTTATAAAACTCGAAGATCGTTTTATAAAACTCGAGAAATCGTTTTATAAAACTCGAAGATCATTTTATAAAGCTCGAGAATCGTTTTATAAAACTCGAGAAATCGTTTTATAAAACTCAAAGATCGTTTTGTAAAACTCGAAGATCGTTTTATAAGACTCGAGAAATCGTTTTATAAAGCTCGAGAATCGTTTTATAAAACTCGAGAAATCGTTTTTAAAACTCGAAGATCGTTTTATAAAACTCGAGAAATCGTTTTATAAAACTCGAAGATCGTTTTATAAAACTCGAAAATCGTTTTATAAATCTCGAGAATCGTTTTATAAAACTCGAGAAATCGTTTTATTAAACTCGAAGATCGTTTTATAAAACTCGAAGATCGTTTTATAAAACTCGAAAGATCATTTTATAAAACTCGAAGATCGTTTTGTAAAACTCGAAGATCGTTTTATAAAACTCGAGAAATCGTTTTATAAAACTCGAGAAATCGTTTTATAAAACTCGAAGATCGTTTTATAAAACTCGAAAGATCGCTTTATAAAACTCGAAGATCGTTTTATAAAACTCGAGAAATCGTTTTATAAAACTCAAAGATCGTTTTATAAAACTCGAAGATCGTTATATAAAACTCGAAGGTCGTTTTATGAAATCCGAAGATCGTTTTATAAAACTCGAGAATCGTTTTACGAAACCGCAAAAAACCGAAAAAGCCGTAAAATGCGAACTAGTCGCAACTAGTTCGCCCATCGGCGAACTAAGCCGGGCCCGGCTTAGTTCGCCGATGGGCGAACTAAGAAGCACTCTCTAGTTCGCCCATCGGCGAACTAAGCCGGCCCGGCTTAGTTCGCCGATGGGCGAACTAGAGACGTCTGGGACACTCCGCATCTCGATTTCCCGATTCGAAACTTACGTCTTTCGACAAGGTCACGTTCTAGACCACGGCCGAAATATCTCCCGTTCCATCTTGATCCGACTTACCGTTCGAGTTTAACGATAAAAACCGTAAAACTTCGTTTTCTCGGAAAGAACTCGAGGAAATCGTATAAAACGGCAACGGTTAAACGAAACACCGAACATTGCCTAAACTATACGATTTATTCGAGATTTCTCATTGAAATCATAAAAAACGCGCTTTTAATAAAAAACGCCGAGTAAGTCGTAAAAAACGTGTTTTTAATAAAAAAGTCGAGTAAATCGTAAAACTTTGCGATTAACTCGAGAAATTTATTAAAAATGACATCAGATCAGGAAACGATCTCGTAAAAAGTCGGAAAACGGTTTTTATCGCAAAACGGCCCGGAAGGACCTAAAACGCGATAAAAACCCATCTCGCGATTTCAACGGAATCTAACCCGCAGATTTGATAACGTTTTGACGGTTTAATCGCAGAAGGAAAATAAAAGTCAAGTTTAAAGATAAAAGGAAGGTTTGAAGAGAAATAGAAGATTTCGTAGAAGAAAAGGAAGGATCGAGAAGAATGGAAAATTCCCGATTTAGTCAAATCTGGGCGAAATGGAAAGATCGGATAGCCAAGACGAGGAGTATATAAAGAGAAGGTCTAGAGCAGAAGCATACGGACGAAATTCAGAGCTCTCACCACCAAAACTAGCATTTAGGAATCTTTCCGTTTTTCTGTTAGCGAGCTGCGTCTCCATTAGGGTTTTCGTTCTTAAGCTTTTTCGGCTACTCTTTTGTACCAGTTCTACGCAGATTCGGAATAAGAACCTCTTTGCTCTCTATTTCGTTTATTTTCATTCAAATTCTAAGTTATCGTTTTCTTATTATTCGTTGTGCGGTTCTCGCAGATAGCCGGTTCCTCTGGAAACTTAGGGTTTTCCCGAAGTTTCCTTATTTATGATTTATTTGAGTGAGTGGAAATCGACACCCACATCTAACACAAATTCTTAGTACATAGATTCATAACACAAATTCTTAATGCTTAGATTCGTAACACAAATTCTTAATACATAGATTCATAACACAAATTCTTAATACATAGATTTATAACACAAATTATTAGTACATAGATTCATAATACAAATTCTTCTGGATGACTTAATTAAATGTCATTCTTTACATTGTGATTTCGTATGGCCAGTTTCTCTGCATACTGAGCATCTATAAACCATGTGTTGCTTCTGGCGTTTCCGTCCTCTCATCCAGGATATCTCCAACCAAGATTGCCATCTTGATTTTTTCTGTCTCCCCGGACCACGCTTTTCTGCCGGAGGATCGCATGTGCGTTCCTCAACTTGTTGCCCAGAAATAGGATATATATTCTCTGAGTATCCTGCAAACAAATAAATCTTTGAGTATACTAGATGTACAAGAGTAGAAATATGCAGACGAGCATGAGATCCAATAGCTATAGCATGAGAGCAAGGTATTTTCTCCACTTGATAGACACCACAATCACACTTTCCATTCTACAAATCAACCACACAGTCCATTTTGCCACCTTTTACAAAGAATTTCCATCCATCAATTGGTTAAACCCTCATCGTATCAGCTACCTCAGATCGAACAGAAAACAAGTATTCAACACCCCGACTATGATCTGTGAGGAGACTCAAAATATCTTCTCTAAAACCACTTACCTAGCTTCTCCCTTATGAACTCCAATAGGAACTGAATCGGAAATCCTCTAGCTCGCTTCAGTGCAGAATTAATAGATATATCGATGTTCTTGTTTTTATGTTGTACCTGTCCCCGTGACAATAAACCCTTGACCATAGGCTCACTTCGGCATCTTCCAAATACGTTGCAAGGTCCGGGTTTGCACTCCGCATCTCAGCCATGTACCGGTCAAAATCTGAAACCGTATGAGCATAAGCAACACCTTTCACCAAGTACAAGACATGTTTCCCTTTATACTTTTTGACAATGTTTTCTTGAAGGTGATAATAACATATTCCTCGAGTTTCCCAAGGAAACACCTTATTACACGCACTTTTAATGGCCATGTGCCGGTCGGAGACTATCACCAGCGGCTGCTCATCAGATACACATGTAGCCAATTTTGTGAAGCGGCTGCTCATCAGATACACAACTAGCCAATTTTGTGAAAAATCATTCCCAAGAAGATTCATCTTAAACATCTACAATCGCAAAAGCCAATGGAAATATCTGAAAATTCCCATCTTGTGCAGCTGCAACTAACAAAACACCTCCATACTTCCCACTTAGGTGAGTCCCATCCACCACAATGACCCTTCTCTGATACTTAAAACCTTTGATAGAAGCTCCAAAAGAGAGAAATAGATAGTTAAATCTATTGATCGAATTAAGTTCTATAGCCGTGATAGAATCGGGATTTGCTAAGGAAATTTACTCGAGATATGATGGCAGACGCAAATATCCATCTTCTGTTGATCCTCTCACCAATGTTTGTGCATATAAAAGTGCTCGGTACGAAGTGGTGTAATCAAGCATCATGCCAAACATGTTCTTCATTGCATCAGTGATATACTGCGGAATCAACCCATCAATGATTCCAACACGATCAATGAAAAGCCTACCAACATACTTCGGAGTACAGTGTCTCCGCTGAGCGATTCGGTCTCCCACTGAGCATGTATGTGTTTCCACATACTTTGTTACCCAAAACGTGTTTTCCCATGTTTTACACTCGCTCTGATCGTCCATCCACAACCACTAACCCGACATGTTGCCACAAGGAGAGTTTTCGTTGAGTTGTATATTCTGAAGGAGAAATTACGCCTCATTGTTGTCAACCGCAGCTCTGAAAGCAGTGAATCCTTGCTAACAAAACTCTGGTTGACATAGATACTGTTACCATTCGATTTTCCTCCTTCAATAGCATATGTTTTTCGAAATCTTCAAAACAAATATCATCATCTTCTTCCTCATCCTCATCTTTAACCTTTCAATAAACATTGTAATCCTCACCATTCTCGTTCGTTTCGGAAACAATAGAGATATCAGCATCCTCCTCCCCATCATCCTTCTCCCCATCATCCTTCTCCCCATCATCCTCCTCCCCATCATGATTTTCATCTTCAACCAACTCATTATCATCATAATCTTCAAAACATTCATAAGCTTCTTCCTTTTCCTCTGAAACCGTTTCCACCTTGTTACGGCTTGATATACAAAGACATACACTATGCGTTTTGGTTATCTCGAGCAAGTTTTGAACTTGTCTATCACTTGTAACATGAATGGAAGGGGTAGCTGGAGCCATCCTCATTTCTGATGGTAATATGTAGCTTATCTCCACAGTGATTGTGCTCATGTCTAGGTTATAATCTTCTTGAGCCATTAAAACAAGTTCAGCATGTGTCGAACCTTCCCTCAAAAGAAACATTCCTTCTCCTTTCAAATTATCAACCACAAAATCCCAACAACCATCTTTGAACAACCATTCTCCATACACTGCATGTAACTGACGAATCAACTGCAAAATTCAAAATAAAAACACATTAGTAAACATAGAGAAAATGAAAGTTTACTAAACATTGACGCAGACGACATAGAAGTAGGTCGTCCGGATGACTTAACGATAAGTCTTCCAGATAGGTTATTTTTTCAATTGAAATTTAAATGAGACGACTTACTTCAAAGTCATCCAGCTTTGTAAGTTAGTCGTCTAGAAAAAACGGGCTAGATTTGCATATGAACGAATTGTATCAGATATTTGACTTTTACTGGATGACTTACCAGTAAGTAGTCTCTGGGAAAGTTAAAATTTCAATATTTTATTAGTTCGAGACGACTACGGATAAGTCGTCTTATGTTAGTTTTGTAATTGAAAAAAACATTAATTTTAACTTTTCCCAGAAGACTTAATTTAAAGTCGTCCAGTATGACGACTTATTCGAAAGTAGTCCGAGATCAGCAAAGTTTGACCGGCAAAAGTCTGGACGACTTTGCTTATCACGGACGACTTTGCTTATCACGGACGACTTTAGAATAAGTCGTCTGACTGGACGACTTTAAATTAAGTCTTCTGGAAAAAGTTAAAATTAAAGTTTTTTTTTAATTATTAAACTAACCTAGATGACTTAGCCGTAAGTCGTCTCGAACTAATAAAATACTGAAATTTTAACTTTCCCAGAGACGACTTACTGGTAAGTCGTCTAGGAAAAGTCAAATATCTGACACAATTCGGTCCAATGCAAAACTAGCCCGTTTTTTCTAGACGACTTACTTATAAGTTGTCTAGGTTTTTTTTAAACATACAAAGCTGGACGACTTAGAGTAAGTCGTCCGTTTGACCAGAAGATTTATCCGTAATTCTTCTACATCCAGAAGACTTACGGGTAAGTCTGCTACGCGAACAGATCTGTTAAAACTACCAGTTTCATACCTTAAACTAGGTGTGATGACTTCCTTAGCACACAAAGTCTTCTCCAACCACCCAGAACATCAAAGGAAAGTAACCCACCAAGAATTGTATGCTTAAATGATTCTATCAACCATAAAAAAAATTTGGTATCAAAAGCTTGGTTTTTTGTTTGAATATGGAGACAAAGTGAAAGATGATGAGGTTGAGAGAGTAAATAAGCCATTTTCAAAAAAAAATTAAAAAAAATTATAATGACATTTTCATAGATAAAATGAAGATGTGAGGTGAATAGAACAAAAGAAAGATGAATCAAAAGAAAAAGTTAGTTTTGTGTTTGACTTTGAATTGTGAGTCAATTTAGTAAAACAACCTAAAAAAATTCATGGAAGCATGCAGAAGGAGAGCAAAGTTTGAAAGCAAATTATCTTTTTGTGCCATAGGGATCACCGCTGGTTATATAAATAAGAAATTTCAAAGCATGCAGGACTTATATAAATGTGGGAATCGTAAATTTTATATATCATTTATTCCATAATAAATGTTATTTTAATATTGTTTCTTATTCATTGTTACCTAAAAGTAATATTTTAAAATCTTAATACATATTACTTTTACTTTTGATTTAAAATTAATTATAAATTGTATTGTTTTATAAATAATTATATTTATCTCAAATATCATTGTTAATTGATAGACCATGATTTTGACCCGCTTTTAGCCATGGTTTTGATATGTTTTTATGAGTTTTATATATGTTTTGGAGTCTTTTAGGTATGTTTTCAGGTTCAAGAGCACTTTGGAGTAAAATGATGATTTAAGTGCCCTTTTGGAGCTTAAAGGAGAGTTTTCCGAGATGACTATGAAGATCAGACAATGAGGACAGATATCGATCGATACACACCCTGTGTAATCGATCGATGACGCTTCTATCGAAAATGAAGTCAAGATACTCCATCGATCGATGTACACCATGTACCATCGAACGATATGATGCGTGGAGAACAAGTTCAACTTGGCCGACTTGAAGCCCAAGTCTTCCCAATATTACAAAAATGCCCCTGACGAGTTTTTAACCTAATGGAACTCTTATTTATAGTTTTTGCCATTGTTTTTGGCTAAATATGCTTTTATATGCTTTCTTGTGCTTTACATGCTTTTGATACCTTTTGTACTTGAAAAGCTTTGCATACTTTTCTTGTTACTTTGTTCTATTCTATAAGTATTTCTTTTCATCTTAATTTCTTAAAGGTTATAGAATTCTAGATCTAGAGGAAACACACAAAGAGATTTGTTGTTCCAAGAACCAAAAGTTCAATCCTCTATCTATGAGTTTCTATTATTACCTAGTTGTCATGAATCTCTCAGTTATGTCTGAGTAGATCTCTTTGTTAGATTTAGGGTTCAAATAGTTATGAGGGATTAGCCCCAACTATGGAATGTTGNATTTGTTGTTCCAAGAACCAAAAGTTCAATCCTCTATCTATGAGTTTCTATTATTACCTAGTTGTCATGAATCTCTCAGTTATGTCTGAGTAGATCTCTTTGTTAGATTTAGGGTTCAAATAGTTATGAGGGATTAGCCCCAACTATGGAATGTTGAATTGTTGATATTCATTATCCAAGTGAACCCTAATGCTTACTCTAGAGTAGCAACCTAGAGTATGATCATGGATGTGATTTAACTTGTTTATCATTGTCCTGAAATCATTTGGCATAAGCTTAGATCATCTAGGGTTGTGCGAGAGCCGGTCTATGATCTTGGTGAACACAGATTTGATTCGATCTTGTGCTATATCGATCGATACTCCTATAGAGTCATCGATCGACAGAAACCCAGCTCTGCAGGAATAGTTAGAAACTTTGAGGTACAACTTGGAGAAACCCTAATTCCTACAGACTTCCATGTCCTAGCCAACAAGCTCAACTTCAAGACTTCTCTACTACTTGGAAGAGTCTTCTTAGCCACAGTTGGAGCCGTTTGTGATCTCAAAACCAACAAGCTCTGTCTCACCCTCATCAACCCTACCATCCGCTACAATCCTATTCATGTCATCAAGTTTCCGAAGAATGAAGAACCCAGAACTCATAGCAACATGTTTCTGTCCCCACGAGTATGATTCCATGGCCGAGTATGAAACCGATCCAGATCCATCGACCGATGATAGCCCTCTCCCATCGACCGATACCAGCCGACCCGAATCGACCGATGAATATACATGGTCATCGATCGATATGCTATTCCAGAAGATCGAGGAAGAGTTTCCAGACGGCGATTTTGGCACCAATGATTGGGACAACGATCATTACATGCCCGAGTTAGCTAGCATCACTACTCAGGAGGAGTACGATGCAGATTATGAAGAGGAACGAGCCACAGAGTATAGATTTCTTCGAGAAGACGAAGTCAGACTTCCTCTCCCATCCTTCATCTTCCGCCCATCGATCGATGCAAACCCTACCCCATCGACCGATATACCCCAACCCAGATCGCTCAAACGACGTTTTGAATCAACGAGCGACGAACCCTACTGCACACAAGTCTATGTCCCACACGAACCACGAGACGGAGATTACTCGATTGGAAGCTGGGCGAGCAGTTATCATGAGAGTTTTGCAGTAGATACAGCACCTCTACCATCCGCGATCCGACCTGAAGCACCCGTATCGACCGACACGGAGCATCCGCCATCGACCGACATGTTCCACAAACAATCGACCGATGCACCTGCTCTACCATCGATCGATACCACATCAACACCATCCAAGGTACAAACACATACTTTCTATTATACTTCACTAATCCTGGATGCATATGGTATTTTCAGGGATTCAGAAGGTCATGCACGAGCACTAGATGGAAGAATCATTCCAATATACGAAGAAGACGTAGCAGACATCCTTCAGATGGCCAATGGACCAGTCAACCCTACACCCAATCACCCCGTTACCCTAACGACCAGCACCAATTTATAGAGAGCATCGACCGATGCATGGCGACAAGCATCGACCGATATTCACCGTGAGATTGGGAAGAGAGCTTTCAAGCACGGCGTTCTTCGTTTCTCCTGGGAAAAGAAAGACGAATTTGGTGTCTACAGAGATGAAGCTAGGTATGCCAGAGAGGTCAACAGAGATATCATCCATGTCTGCAAAAAAAGACATTGAGAAGCTACTGAAAAGAGCCTCACTATTTGGGCGCTCTTGTTTTTGCTTACCGGAGCATGCTGAACAATATGCTAAAGGAGTTCCAGATTGCAAGATCTTCACAGAAGCAGAAGTCAAAGATATGCTGGATGAGAGAACCAGTGAACACAACTGGGAGAAAGCAGGATTGGGCCTAAAACAGGAGAAAGACATATTGAGACTTCGAGGAGAAATATTATGGATTACGTCTAGCAATGACTTCGCACGAAAAGAAAGAGAAGTCAACACATTGCGTGCACAACTCGAATCTCAGAAACGACCATCGACCGATGCAGAACCATCAACATCGATCGACACAACCTATGACGCACCTATCGAGAGTCACTTACAGAGGCTATCAATCGATGACTCACGTAGACCATCGATCGATACACGCGCACCAGACTACTGTACCAAAGACGAACTTGAAGCAGCCACAAGATATATCTACAAATCTATTGAGTTTTGTGGAGACGAAGATTACAAATTACTGGACAGGTATTGGTTTCCAGTACACAGTGACGTCAAAGGATTACAATGCACAGTGGAGGATATTCAAGAGGAGGTAGCAGATATTAAAAGACAGATCGCCAGCCGACCTAACCCATCCCCATCGATCGATGAAGCCAACAACACATCGACCGATATGAAACCTCCAGAATCAACCAACGAGATCCCACACCACGAAAAACACAGCTGAATGCATAACACATCTACAACATGCTTGGACATCATCAGTACAGCATTGCCAGCCTAGAAGAGTGGTTAGAAAGGATCCAAACTGAAGTGCATGGTTTGAAAGCTAGTATGTCCAGAAGCGACAAAGCCACAAGAAGCTTTTTAACTTCCTGGTTTGATGATTCACAAGACAAGGAGGATACTTGTTTCCCAACAAGTACCTGCAACCCACCTCACTAGCCACCATACCTCCATAGTCAAGCTAAATGACTTTAAATAAGCGCTGAGTGGGAGGCAACCCACTATTAGGTATTTTCGTACTAAGTTTTGTTTTATTTTTACTTATTACTTTCGTTTTTATTTGTTTTTAGGGATAGACAGAAAGGATTGTTTAAGTTGATTGGCTAGATGCATTTGGTTGCTAAGCTAGGATATGGTATAATGTACTTTTGTAGTTAGTGTTGGTGTCAAAATCGGTCACGACGGAATCAATGGCTAAAAGTTTCCGCAAAAGTAAAAATAAAAATACGTTTTATAAAACTCCAAAGATCGTTTTCTAAAACTCAAGAATCGTTTTATAAAACTCAGAGATCATTTTATAAAACTCGAGAATCGTTTTATAAAACTCGAGAATCATTTTATAAAACTCGAAGAATCGTTTTATAAAACTCGAGAATCGTTTTATGAAACTCGAGAATCGTTTTATAAAACTCGAGAATCGTTTTATAAAACTCGAGAATCGTTTTATAAAACTCGAGAATCATTTTATAAAACTCAAGAATCGTTTTATAAAACTCGAGAATCGTTTTATAAAACTCGAGAATCGTTTTATAAAACTCGAGAATCGTTTTATAAAACTCGAAGAATCGTTTTATAAAACTCGAAGAATCGTTTTACAAAACTCGAGAATCGTTTTATAAAACTCGAGAATCGTTTTATAAAACTCGAGAATCGTTTTATAAAACTCGAGAATCGTTTTATAAAACTCGAAAATCGTTTTATAAAACTCGAAGAATCGTTTTATAAAACTCGAGAATCGTTTTATAAAACGCGAGAATCGTTTTATAAAACTCGAGAATCGTTTTATAAATTTCGAGAATCGTTTTATAAAACTCGAGAATCGTTTTATAAAACTCGAGAATCGTTTTATAAAACTCGAGAATCGTTTTATAAAACTCGAGAATCGTTTTATAAAACTCGAGAATCGTTTTATAAAACTCGAGAATCGTTTTATAAAACTCGAAAATCATTTTATAAAACTCGAGAATCATTTTATAAAACTCGAAGAAAC
>CAKOAT010066600.1:76291-104027 GCA_932364175.1 Eruca vesicaria subsp. sativa | reverse complement strand
CCTTCTACATAGGTAAACAAAGGTAGTCAAGCTAAGAGACTTTAAACAAGCTCACTTGGGAGGAATTCCCATGTTTATCTTTGTATATATTGTTGTTCTTTTGTGTTGAATAAGGTCAGTAACAAGTTTGGGGGTCTCCTCAATATGCCCAAAGGTCATGCCCAAACACCAATAGCCACAACACTGCTCATTCCCACTTAAGGTATCACTCCAACCATTCTTTGTATATACCATTGCTTTTATCATATTTCTGGTATCTTCTTCTCTCTTACTCACACAGAGACTGTGTGATTTAAGTTTGGGGGAGGTACCAAGTATTTGATCATGTTTGCTTTGTTGAATTTGAGTCTCATGCATTGCATTGCACATACATATATGCATAGAAAAATCCAAAAAACTAAAAAAAATTCTAAAAAGAAACAAAAACAAGCATTTAGGTTGCATCATTTGCACCTTTAGGATTGATTCTAGAAGCATTTAGATTGCATTCATGCATTGGGAGCTGACCTAATAAGAAAACACATGCTTAGAACTCAAAACTTCACCCTAGCTGATCATAGCAAGTAGCTTAAGCATCTCTTGAAAAGCTTGCATGCTTTGAGGCTTGAAAACTGTTCTTGAAACTTGTTGCTTGTGTGAGATTGATTCTTTTTAACCAACTCCAAATGAACTTAAAGCTGAATGAACTTAATCTTTATTGCTTATGGGAATTTGCATACTTGATCATGGATTATACACATTTGGGTTTTACTTATCCTTTATACCACTCTTTATAAAACCCAAATGGCACTCCTTACCTTTAAACTCTTACCATTCTTTGAAGCCTAAATAATTTTGCTTGTGTGAGGCCTCTTTTGATAGCTTTTCATGTGCAAAAACTTGAGAGTATTAGGGGCGACATTGGTTGTTCTTATCTCAGGCTAGCTATATGACCTCTTGAGAGCTAGCAATTAGGATGGGAAGTTTGGTATTGTGATGCAAAAGAGTTTATCTTGGGTCTTGGGGTGTTAGATGAGTGAAAAGAATGACTAAAAGAAACAAAAAGAAAAGAAAATCACTAGGGATCAAAAGAAAAAGAAACAAAAGCTCTAGAAACTTCAAATAAGAAACCACTTAGGCTAAGAAAAGAAAGCAAGAAAGAGTCTAGAAAAGACTTTGGGGAAGACATAAGAAAAATAAGAGTAGAGCTTAAGTAAAAAGTGAAAGAAAAATTCCCTAGTTGGTTCAAAAGAAAAGAAAAGAGAATGAGTTCATTGGGTGAGTGAAATAAGAGAGTGATCTTAATGTTTTTAGGTATGAATGGGTTTGAGATTTACACCAAGGAAAAGGGTAGAGTTTAAAGATGCTAGGAAAATGGTAGATTGATAGAACAAGCAATGTATGCATAAGTTCCTCCTTTTCTTAGATAGATTTTGCATAATGATCAAGCTCCTATTCTTGAGTGTAAGCCACTAAAAAGGAATGTATTGAAATCCCTCTTCTATTCTCATTTAACCATTTCACTTACCAAGCCAAATGATTGAGATCAAGTTTCCATTTGCAAGAACTCACCTTATTAGCTTATGCTTAATATGATGAAATGCTTGAGCCAAAGTAATAATGCTTTTTGCTTGCTTAGCCAAGGACACTTCATGTTAGGAAGGCTTAGATGGTTAGTGGACTTGTTCTCAATGATTGCTTGATTGATTTAGACCAATGACCATTTGTGTTTAGAGATTGATAGCAAATGAGATTTTACCTTGACCAAGGACTAGCTTAGGGTTGTGTCTAGACCTATAGGATATGAAATATTGCTTGAAACCTCACTCTAGATAGTAACTTGATCACTCAAAGTCAATACCTTTACCCATAGGTTCTCCCATCTCCTTGAAACAAAGCTTTAGTTACTCTTGTTTACTTACATTGCTAGTTACTAGTTACTTATAAAACAAACCCTCATTGATTGTATTTAGATTTGGCAATGTTTTGCATTCTCTTTGTTCAATAGCTCTCAGGATTGGATTGACACTCTACTTACTTTACTACATTGATTTACTCTAAGGCTTAAAAATCCTTATCACCACAGGCCTAATATTTCAAGCACTAGACACTTGTATTACAGTTAGTTAACTTGGAGACTGCAAAAAAAGTTTGGGATGCGATCAAAGAATGATATTTGGGAGCTGATCTAGTTCGAGAAGCAAGATTGCAAACGCTAGCATCTGATCTCGAGAGATTAAAGATGAAAGATAAAGACACAATTGATGATATTGCTGGGAAACTGACCGAACTGTCATCAAAAGCAACCGCTTTAGAGGAACCTATCGAGGAACATAAGATTATAAAGAAATTTATGTCTTGCGTCCCACGAAAGAAATACATTCAACTTGTTGCAACAATTGAGCAATTTGTCGATCTCAGGACAACAAAGTTTAAGAATATTGTTGGAAGATTCAAAGCTTATGAGGAGAGAGTGAAAGACGCAGAAGAAGAAAAAAATCAGAGCAAGCTCATGTATGCAAGCAACGAAACTCAACCTCAACCTCAACACACTCACCCTACCTCAAACACCAACAACCGTGACTAAAACAATAACTTCAGCGGTCGTGGACGAGGAAATCGGTTTTACAATAGAGGAAAGGCAGGGGAAGGTATAATGACAGATATCAAGATCGTTACCAGGACAACTTTGACATGTCCAAGATTATGTGTTTCCGTTGTGATAAGATGGGACACTTTGCCTCAGTGTGTCCCGATCATCTCTTAAAGCTACATGAGGCGACTGAAACAAAAGACAATGATACTACGGAAGCAGAGGAGCTAATGACTCATGAGTTAGTATACCTTAACGAAAACACGTTAATCCTCTGATATTTGAGACAAGTTAAGACAATGATAAAGTATAGTATTTAGACAATGGGGCAAGCAATCACATGCTGGTGACAGGAGATACTTTAAGAGCTTAGACGAGACCATCACTGGCAAGGTTAGATTCAGAGATGATTCGCGTATAGACATCAAAGGTAAAAGACCAATATTGTTTTGCAAAAGAGATGGAAGCAAAAGGATATTAGCTGATGTCTACTACATACAACACTTAAAGAGTAATATAATAAGTCTTGGTCAGGCTACGGAGTGTGGATGTGATATAAGAATGAAGGATGAATATCTCACTTTGAGAGATCGCGACGGGAAACTCATTGCTAAAGACAAACGCTCGAGAAACCATCTCTACAAAGTCAACATCGAGAGAGATGATCGGTGCCTAGTGGCATCAGCGAGTAATGAATCAGCAACATGTCATGCACGGTTGGGTCATATAGGAAGAAAAGCAAATGGCAAGCAAGGAACTCGTATACGGCTTACCAAAAGTAGTAAGCGATAAAGAAGCATGTCCTTCTTGTATAATTGGGAAACAAGCAAGGCATGCATTCCCACAATCGACATCATTTAGAGCTGATGCAGTACTTAACCTCATACATGGTGATCTTTGCGGACCCATCACGCCATAAACACCATCACAAAAGAGATACATTTTTGTTCTGATCGATGACCACAATAGATATATGTGGACGATGCTCTTAAGAGAAAAAGGGGAAGCATTCGACAAGTTTAAAAAATTCAAGGTCATTGTTGAGAAGGAGAGCGAAGCTACAATAAAGATCTTAAGGACAGACCGAGGTCGTGAATTCACATCTAATAAGTTTAACTTATATTGTGAAGAACACGAAATACATAGGCATCGAACGGCACCGTATACTCCTCAACAGAACGGGGTGGTAGAGAGGAGAAATCCAACGCTTCTCAACATGACAAGAAGTATTTTGAAACATATGGAACTGCCAAACTACCTTTGGGGCGAAGCGGTAAGACATGATACATACATTATAAACAGAGCAGCAAGTCGTGTCATCAACGCTAAGACACCATACGAGTTGGTAAAAGGCAAGAAGCCATACATCGGTCATCTACGTATATTTGGCTGCATTGGATTTGCAAAGGTGGACTCACAGCATCTAAAGAAGCTTGATAACAGGTCAAGAATGCTTGTACATCTCGGGACTGAACCAGGATCAAAATCCTATAGACTCTTTAATCCAACAAACAAAAGAGTAGTGGTCAGTAGGGATGTAATATTTGATGAGAGCAAAGGCTGGGATTGGACGACAAGCAACAAAGAAGACATAAGCGGATCCTTTCAGATTAATATCAGTCAATACAGCAATCATAGCATTGATGATAGCATCACAACATCTAATCAAGAGGAAACCACACCCACATCTGAACCAAACACAACATTGGAGATGAAGAAAACGAAGAGTATAGTGGGGTTGATGGCGATGAAGCAGAGCCCGTGTTGAGACGTTATTAGAGAGAAATAAAACAGCCTAGTTACTTGGATGATTACATCTTGTTGGCTGAACTTGAAGGAGAAAGACTGTTATTAAATATAAACGATGAACCATGGAGCTACCAAGAAGCAAAGGAGAAGAAAGAGTGGAGAGATGCTTGCCAAGATGAGATTAAATCAATAGTGAAAAGCAGAAAGTGGGATTTGATAGAACTTCCGGCTGGAGCAAAAGCGATCGGATACAAATGGATCTTTAACATTAAGCGCAACTCCGATGGAAGTATAAATAAGTTCAAAGCAAGGTTGATAGCAAAGGGTTATATACAACGACATGGTATTGATTTTGATGAAGTATTTGCACCGGTGGCTCACATAGAAATTGTCTGTTCTTACTGGCTCTTGCGGCACCAAAGGGGTGGCAAGTGCATCATTTGGACATCAAAACCGCGTTCCTACATGGAGACCTTAAAGAAGAACTATACGTCTCTCAGCCAGAAGGTTCGAAGTCATGGGTCAAAATAATAAGTTTTTATAAACTACGAAAGGCTCTCTATGGTCTATGCCAAGCTCCGAGAGCATGGAATGAAAAACTAACCAAGGTACTGAGTGAAATAAACTTTGAAAGATGCTCAAAGGAACCAGCATTGTATCGTCGAGTTGATAAAAAACATCTGCTACTTGTGGCCGTTAACGTTGACGATCTTTTGGTAACTAGTACAAGTCTAGAGATGATTGATGAGTTCAAGAAAGGAATGACTGCTAAATTTGAGATAAGCGATTTAGGCAAATTGACATACTATTTTGGAATTGAAATTGATCAACATAGTGAAGGGGTTACACTGAGACATGAAAGATATCAAATAGAATCTTAGAGGAAACCGGAATGCAAGACTGCAATACAGTCCATGTCCCATTCGATCCAAGCTTAAAATTGTCCAAAGCTCACGAGGAACCTAGTGTCGACGAGGACTATAGACAGACCATTGGCTGTCTTAGATACCTTCTCCACACGCGGCCTGATATCTCTTTCGTAGTTGGTGTCATGAGTAGATATATGCAGACTCCAAAGACTTCACATGCTGCGGCCATAAAACAGATTATGCGGTACTTGAAAGGGTCACTTACCTACGGCTTGACATTTAATCGTGCAGCAGAAGTAAGGCTAAATGGCTATACCGATGCAAGCCATAACGTGTACGAAGATGATGGATGCAGTACAACGGGACACGTGTTCTATCTCCTAAACTCGCCCATTACCTGGAGTTCTCAGAAACAAGAAAAAGTTGCTCTTTCGTCTTGTGAAGCAGAGTTTATGGCAGCAACTGAAGCAGCAAAGCAAGCTATTTGGCTCCAGGATTTTCTTGGTGAAGTCATAGGGAAGAAGTGTGAGAAAGTAGTAATACTCATTGACAATAAATCTGTGATCGCGTTAACAAAGAATCCAGTGTTTCATGGGCGAAGCAAGCATATACATCGTCAATACCACTTCATTCGTGAATGTGTTGACAACAATCAAATTGAGGAGCAACATGTACCAGGGAATGAACAAAGAGTGGACATGTTGACTAAAGGACTTGGGAGAATTTGATACAAAGAAATTAGGAGTATGATTGGAGTTGAAGACTTGGAGATTTCAAGCTTAGCGGGGAGAATGTTGGAAGTAAGCTTAAAAAACGTGAGGAGCAAGTAATCCTAATATCTTGTTTTGGTTATTTATAGATATTAGAAAATATCTTAATAATGTTAAGTCTAGAAAAAGGAAATTATAACCCTATATAAAAAGTTGCAGACTTGTTGCAACTTTTGAATATTGTATTAGGGTTCTTGAGTTTTGACTGATTTTCTCAAGAGATTAATAAGAGAGCAAGTTCTTATTAAACCTATTCTACGATCAGTTTGTGAAACTATATAGACTTATTAGAAAAAGGTAAGAAACAAATCCCACAAAAATCTGAACAAAAAGTAAAAAAGCAGAGTAACAAGTTACCATGCAAATTAACTTTCTTCTTTTTGTTATTTTTCGCGGGTAGGTTCGCCTTCCTTCTGGGATAGATTCCAGAGGTCGGCGTCGCCATAATGAGTTTGAACTTACTCTTGGTTTATGAACATCAAATACTGCTTTAAGTTTGGACTTACTCTCGGTTTAGGAACATCGAAAACTGCAATCTCCTTCTGGGATAGACTCCAGAGGTTTGCCATAATGAGTTTGAACTTACTATCGGTTTATAAAAAAATCGAATACTGCTTTAATAATTCCAAGGCAAGCTGGCGGAAACTCCCGATCGAATTCCGCTTAAGTCGAGAGAACCATTCGAGCGCTGCTCCTTCTAGGTTTTCGACGAAGAGACGGCAGTAACCTGCGTTCTTCTCGCTTTCCTTGAGCTTGGCTCGACCCATAGTGATCTGGAAGGCCTATAGGTGCGCTTTGGGATTGGTCATCCCATCGTAAGTCGGAACTTTGAGCTTTCCAGGATCGGGCAGCTTAATCTCGGTGATACGAGCCGTAAAAGGCGTTTTCCGATATTCGTACAGCAGTCGATCGATTTCGGGTGCGGCGCTAGTGGCATGGTGAATTCGAGACTTCACTGCTTTTACCGCTGCTGTCGTTTTTGTGATATAATCGTAGAGATCGCGAATCTCAGTTGGGTCGCCAGCAGTTTTCCGACCCCGCTGGCGTATGCTGCGAGTAACTTGAGATCGTTCCTCGATCGTTTTTGCATGCTTCATGTAATAAATTTCTTTCTCGTCCTCGGTGAGAAAGCATTCGAGAGAAGAATTGGGCTGAGGACTGCGATCTTTCCTCCTTCTCGGATGAACATCAGCGTCTTCCTTCGAGGGATTGGATTGGTCACTGGTTTCCAGATTCACCCTTTTGACACCATCTTCCTCGATCTCCTGTTCACGAGAATATGATTTTTCCTAGTCTTTTTGTGTTGCGTTAGGGTTATCTTTCTCGGAGGTTTGCCCCGATTTATTACCCTGCTCAGTTCTGGGATGATCCATAGGAGTTGGGAAATCGAGTCTTCTTCCGTGGATTTTTGTAGTTCTACGGGGGCAGATAGCTTTGGTTCTCGCGGTTAAGGTTTCGACCTGTTTTGGAGAGATCCAATTAGCTTATCTTGTTCATCCGTCCTTTTTTGATAGGCGGAGAGTGCCTCCTGCAGCGTCGTAGTGTTGGCCGTAGCATTAATTGTAGTGACGTTTGCTGCTTGGGTTTGAGTTTCATCTTTCACATTGACATCGGCTGGTTGTTCTTCTGTCATCGTGATTGGCTGAGCGTGATGTGGTCTGAGAGTTAGATAGATCTGTAACCCCCTGCTTCTAGCGCCAAACTGTGGGAACCGAAATTCACACCGTCGATTTCCATGAATAAAGGAACTTAGGGAAAACCCTAATTCCCAGAGGTCCCGAATATCTGCTTAACCACACGCAAGAGATCAGAACACGACAAAAGATAATAATGTGAACAAGAATTGAAATGAGATCAAAGAGATTTCTTATTCCGATTTTGCGTAAGAACGGTACAACAAGGTTAGCCTTGGCTACAAGAACTGAAGGCGAGTTTCCTAGATCTAGCAACCTAAGACTAAAACCCTAGTTGAGACGCAGCTCGATAACAAAAACGGAAAATTGCCTAAATGCTCTAAGTTTGTGTAAAGAGAGTTCTTGCTTCTGTCCTCCACCTTCTGCTTATATACTCCTTCTCTAGGAGGTTTGGTCTTTCCTTTTCCGCCTTGATTCGCGTTTATCAAAAATCTTTCATTTATCTCGATCTTTCCATTTTCGGAAAACTTCTATTTATCTTCAATCTTGACATTTATCCACTCCTGCGGATAATAGGCAAACCGTCATCGTATCTTTGGGCTGGACCTTATTCAAAGTCGCGAGTGGGCCTTTTATCCCGTTTTAGGATCTTTCTAGCCGTTTTACGATTTAGCCGTTTTACGATTTAGCCGTTTTACGACTTTAAACAAGATCACTTCCTGATACGACGACGTTTTTAAGTAAACATATCAAGTTAATCGTATAGTTTGGTAATGTTCTGTGTTTCGTTAACCGTTGCCGCTTTATACGATCTACTCGAGGTTTTACGAGAAAATGCGTCCTTAGTGATTCTTTTATAAAAAAATCTCTAGGTAATCGTATAGTTTAGCAATGTTCGGTGTTTTATTTAACCGTTGGCGTTTTATACAATTGACTCAAGGTTTTACGAGAAAATGCGTCTTTGGTTTTAATAAAAACATCTCGACTTAATCGTATAGTTTGGCAATGTTCGGTGTTTCGTTTAACCGTTGCCGTTTTATACGATTTACTAAAACACACGCCTTTTACGGTTTTTATCATAAAACTCAAACGGTAAAGCGGATTAAGACGAAACAAATGACGTTCCGATCGCGGTTCCGAGTACGATCGAGTCGAGGAGCATAGATGGTTGAACTCAGCTCGCCTGTTGGCGAGCTGGCTGCATGTATGGCCAGCTCGCCCGTTGGCGAGCTGGACAGATGTGTTCAGCTCGCCTGTTGGCGAGCTGGACAGGTACGTTTAGTTCGGTTCCGATCTTTTCTTGTTTTCTCGACCAGAGATCCTTGCGGAGAACGTAAGGAAAAGTGTCCGTAGGTGTTGATTCTGATCTTAACAATAGTTTTAATATCTTGGGGAGTTTGGACGTTAAGGCCGTTTTTATTAACTTAGCCAATAAAACAATCGCAGAATGTTTTATTCGATTTCCCGAGGATTTCTAAGATGAGGATTGTTAGTTTCAAAGAAATACTATGTTTGGAGAATTCTTAGATTTGTTCTCGACGCTTTTTCGTGTTTTTAATACTTATTCTTAATCTTGCGGAGAGTTTTAGTTGTTGATTCCATCGTAACCGATTTTGACCCCAACACTTACAAGCATCCAGGATCACCTATATCACTGTTTCTCATAATACTCTACAAGGCAGATTAATCGTTTTTGTGAGAATCTACATAAGGCAGGTGTAGTTGTGTCTGTTATTTTCCAGTAAATCTACGGTTTATTCTCACCCAATGTAATGAAAGTCCTTATTATGAAAGTTATGTACCAAACACGTTACCACTTACCAAAAAGGTTTTTGAAAAAACTTATATAAACATTAGTTACGTTGGAGGTGAGATGTGATGGAAACAACATGAGACTTGAGAGTGAAACACATTAAAAGAAGAACTAGACGTTAATGGTCATTCAACATTGAAATAAAATCACATCGCCAGTGACTTTCCTTGACAAACAAGAAACATAAAGAATAAATCCTAGAATGTAATATATATATATGTACCGTAGCACACAATAAAGCAAGAACAAAACAGTCTTCATAGTTTGAACCATGAAAGCTTGCTGCGTCATCCATCATTTTGTTTTGCAATGTTACATCATTAGAGAACAAAGAAGTAAAGAAAATGCAGAGCAATTAACGATGTAGTTGCTTACTGCTAATCCATATACGCTTCACAAAACATATTGCTTTTGTGATTTATGTGCACAGAAATCTACTTATGCAACTTGCATCATCAATTTGCAGAACCAACTTTTTAGTGTTTATAAAAACGTTGTAACGGAAGCTTTTTTTGACAATTTCCCAAACTAAAACGTTGAGTGTTTGTTTATCTGCAACTAAATTCATCACTAAAAACATCACAGCTAAATTTTTTTTAGTATCTAGCTAATGAAACCACTAATCAACCAGCATAATTGTCCAATTAGTAATGGAACCAGAAAAGTAATCTCTTTTACCAGAAATTAGCATTTCACAATCAGCAAAATACCACTGAACAAACAGTCCTCATAGTTTTCATCAAAAGATCTAAAAGGTGACTAGAGTTAAAACTAGCTCGCATCGTCATCTACCTTATAACATAAAGGGCCAAAAGTCTTCTTACTCGTTAAATCTAGTCTAGCTTTTCATTTGCAAAATACAGAGCTTAGAGCTCATCATAGTTTTATTTTTCCAACTCAAACTTCACATGAACAGGTTGATCACGAAGAAGCAGACACGATCTTCTGAAACTCAATCTCAGCTTCTTGCGACTCTATCAAAATCTTCAGCACACACCTGCATATGAGCAATCTTCTTTTCTGAAGCATTCTTCTTCCCTTCCAAGTCTGTTTTTTGGTTCTGCAGCTTGAGAATCTTGTCCTCAACATCCCTCAGATCTTCTCTAACTTTCTGCACTTTTCTGACTTCCTCTGTCTTCTCTTTCTCGATTTCTTTTAGTTTATCCTCTATACTCACGTTTTTATCAATGAGAGAGACCAGCATGTTGAGTCCCTCTAGTGTGCTTTTGGGATTTTGAAGTTGCAGATGTCTTACTCTCTCTAATAAATTAGAGAAATTCACCATCTCACCCACAGCTAACCCTTCGCGGCTTTTATCAAGCAATGGCATGAAGTGAGGACTCTTCTTTGCTGTCTTGAAGATCTCCATTGATTCAAGCGTTTTCCAAATGGGAGAGCACTTCACAAAAGGCAGAACCATTGCTGTATCCTCCTGACTTGCTGGGATTTCATTAGGAGCTGAATTCTTAATAGCATTGGGGGATGTTGTTCCATGAGGGGCTAACTCTGGTCAATGCAAAACCCAAATTAAGTAAACAACTTTCTGTTCAAAAGGGATAAATCTACATAAGCCCATGTAATGGAGAAAAATATACAAGTGTCTTACTCGAGTTATCAGAATCATTAGATGAGTTTCCTCCATGGATCCAAGCAGAGAGTGGCTGATCGTAATCATTGTCGGCACTTGTATCAGCAATCAAAGCCTCTGCTGAACCATTGTAGCAAGCCTCACGATAAGTTACTCAATCATCGGATTAAGATTCAGTAAAAAAAAAAAAAAAAAACAACTTATAGACATACCAGTCTCTTTAAGGTTTGAGTCATGCTTCCTTTTATGACTGTTTCCTTTGTTGCTATGCTCTTCACACGTCTGAATAAAAATCATTAGACCACAAAAGCAGAACCATTCCCCCCAAAGATAAAAAAAGTGAGACTCTAAACCATGAAATTAACTCTTACCTTCTCTCCAGTTTGCACACTCATTGGCTGAAGGGTCTTCTTAGGGTTTGTCATTATTACTTGAGTTTCAGCTTCTGGTTCTTTTTCTGGAAACAAAGAAAATGTAGATCAATTTTCATGATGCAAGAGAATCTATTAGAATTTATTAGAATCTATTAGAATTTGGGAGCTAAATAAGCTCACACTCAATTTTCTGGATATGCAAGAGAATCTATTAGAATTTTGGAGCTAAATAAGCTCACACTCAGTTACTATACAATCAATTTCAAGAAGTTCTCGATTACCTATTGGTATGACTTGAGTGGTTGTGACTGGAGTAGCAGCACCAATCAGCGCACCACCAGCCATTGGATATCCAGATTCCTGAGCCAACAGTGATTTCTTTACCTACACGTCATTAGTAGTAAACAAAATGGAGTTCTTTTAACAATCAAAAAGAGGAGATCCCTGTTGTTCAAGCAGCCAAAAAGAGGGGTTAATATCTGTAACTCACAGCTAAAGTTTCATGGAGTTGTGTTTCACCCTCAATGGTTTCTGCGTGAACCGGAGATTTTCTGATATGCTTGCCAGGAGCACTTTCTCCTCCAGCAGCAGGAGTGACTGGTTGCTTAGTACCAGCAGCACTAGAGCGGATTACCTTCAGCTTTTTGGGTCTGCTCAACAAATTGATTTCACTTAGTAGCCTCTTTTTTTGGACGTCTGAAGGAGTTTCCTTTACAAGCTTCTTCTGGAAAATAGTAAAATAACATTTATCACTCAAATAACTAAAATTGGAAACAATGTGAATTGACAAAAAGGAAATAATACCATAACTCCTTGATGCCAAACACCGTCTTCCCACACCTTTGAAGGCCTAGGTCAGAGTGCTTGAACACACACTCCTCTTTTGTGGCCACAAAACTCACTTTGTAGCTTTTATCAGTAAGTAATTCCCTCACCAGGCATGGACGCCATGCGGAATCAGCAAACGCGTCAACACGTTCCATCAAGCCGTACTCTTTGACAGAATTTGGAGGAGGCACAGGCCTGACTTTGCATACATCAACCGTGAAGGTTGGGATCACTTCATCAGCGTTGAAAGTCAAAGACTTGTAACAACTCTTGACAATGATTTCTTTCTTCTTATTATCACCACCCACTTCAACCTCCTTGATGACAATTGCAGGGACCCAAACAGATTCCAAATTACTAATCTCACGACTCACTTCCACCGTGGTTCCAGAGCTGAACAAGGACTTACTCAGTTCCTTCCATTTCCAAAAGACAAAAACATAATAAAGTTCAAAACTTTGACATGCAAAATCAAAAACAAAAAGTGAAACTTTAGCAAAGGAAGAGAATACGTTAGAGCAAATACAAAGGAGCAAATACTGAGATAAACCTTGTTATTTTGCTTGGATTTTCATTATCAATTTTTTCTTTCCATTCTTTATATTGGTGTCTCTTTATAAACGTGGTTGATATAAACTTGTTATTATGTTTCTTGTTCATGTTCAGAATATGCATTAGACGCATGTCTTGTATACAAACATACAAACGAAACTGGTGTTATTAGTTATTATATTATTGTGTAAAGTGACACTTAATGCTATCTTGTTGTTGCAGAAGTGAGTTGTTGTGTTGCTGTGCCTCAACGCTGTCGTAACTCTCGTTGTTGTACACGACAGAGGAGCTGTTATTGACGAAGAAGATCTGCTTATACTGAGGCGTTCTCATTATTTGGAGACCTGTGAAATGTTGATGTTTAAGTTTTCAGCCTTTTTCACCAAAGACTTAGCTTTGTCCGACAGGACAGAGGAGTGTAAGATTAGTTTGCCAGAATAACTTAACTTCTCATCGTACCGAGACTCGAATGTAAAACGGCTTTACTTTTCTTTCGAAACGAAAGACTTGTTGTCGATTTTCTTCTTTGTGGTGGAGGTAGATGATAAAGAAATGTGTCTTTCATACGAACTTATTGAATATTAATTATATTCAAATAACAGAGCATCACAAATCAAAAAGAAACACCATCAAATGAAACTAGAAAATGGTATCTTGTCAAACTTTTTTGTGCTTGTTTTGATAAATTCTTAAGTTTTTTTGTCAATGTATACGTTATTAAAAATGAGTTCAAAATTTCTTGGACATCAAAACACTTCAGAAGAAGGGAAAAGTATATGTTGTTGATTTACAATAATCCACTTATTTTGATTTTGAAATCTATAGCATTGATAATGAAATCTGTTTGTTTGATTTTAAAATCAACGGATTGGCCAATAATTTCTAAATCCAAATATTTTTCTAAATCCACTCAAATACTAAAATCAATAACTCCCACTCAGTATTTGCTCCTTTGTATTTTACTCTTAAAAGTAATTATAAATCCGTACAAGTCAAAATAAAAAAATCAAATCTTCAAACAAATCTTTATTATTGAATAACACCTGATTCTAACGTATTTTTTTAAATCATAGAACCAATAACAACAAACTTGAAATTGGATTTTAAAATGATAGAACCAATAACACTTGATTTGGTTTAAATTTTCAAATCCATTAAAATACATAAACCAATAACACCCTCTGAGATAAACCTTGTTATTTTGCTTGGATTTTCATTATCAATTTTTTCTTTCCATTCTTTATATTGGTGTCTCTTTATAAACGTGGTTGATATAAACTTGTTATTATGTTTCTTGTTCATGTTCAGAATATGCATTAGGCGCATGTCTTGTATACAAACATACAAACGAAACTGGTGTTATTAGTTATCATATTATTGTGTAAAGTGACACTTAATGCTATCTTGTTGTTGCAGAAGTGAGTTGTTGTGTTGCTGTGCCTCAACTCCGTCGTAACTCTCGTTGTTGTACACGACAGAGGAGCTGTTATTGACGAAGAAGATCTGCTTATACTGAGGCGTTCTCATTATTTGGAGACCTGTGAAATGTTGATGTTTAGGTTTCCAGCCTTTTTCACCAAAGACTTAGCTTTGTCCGACAGGACAGAGGAGTGTAAGATTAGTTTGCCAGAAAAACTTAACTTCTCATCGTACCGAGACTCGAATGTAAAACGGCTTTACTTTTTTTGGATACCTTTGCGTCATCACAAACAATGTTCTTCCGAAACAAAAGACTTGTTGTCGATTTGCTTCTTTGTGGTGGAGGTAGATGATAAAGAAATATGTCTTGCATACGAACATACTGAATATTAATTATATTCAAATAACAGAGCATCACAAATCAAAAAGAAACACCATCAAATGAAACTAGAAAATTGTATCTTGTCAAAGTTTTTTGTGCTTGTTTTGATAAATTCTTAGGTTTTTTTGTCAATGTATACGTTATTAAAAATGAGTTCAAAATTTCTTGGACATCAAAACACTTCAGAAGAAGGGAAAAGTATATGTTGTTGATTTACAATAATCCACTTATTTTGATTTTGAAATCTATATCATTGATAATGAAATCTGTTTGTTTGATTTTAAAATCAACGGATTGGCCAATAATTTCTAAATCCAAATATTTTTCTAAATCCACTCAAATACTAAAATCAATAACTCCCACTTAGAGTTAAACGTGCACAAATTTAATTTAATCAAAGATTTTTCTTTTTGTAAATAATAAATTTGTACAGATTTAATTTAACGAATACAATTGCTTTGGTTTAAATTTATCAATCCATTAAATTCGTGTTTTTCTACGTGATGGCTGGTACGGTAGGTTCTTGTGTTTTACACTGGTCTCCTACACTCCATAAAACTTGGAATCAATAGTGACAAATCTATTCTTGGGACAATTCCAATTAGTAATAGTGCATCGAGACAACATGTTTTAGAGTTCAGATGCTTTCAATTTCCTGGGCCGCCTATGAGCTGGTGAAGGGAAGTGTGCCTGTCTTCCAGGACCCTGTAAGATTCACAAAATATATTGTTACTGAGATCTTAGTGTTATATATATACAATGCTGAGAAAGAGCAGGCTCTGATCTGCACCACCTTGAGCTTTTGTTCCTTCTTGATTGGTCTTTCAGCTGAAATTCCTAAACACAAACACACACAAATTGCAAGTTAGAGATGGTTGAGAAGTAGTCGTAGTAGTAGATACAATTTTGAAACAGAGAAGATAAAAGGAAATGTTCCTCCAAAACTGAATGGCTCACATGCGAAAACACCATCCTGATCAAATACAAAGGGATCAGATATATACATATATCCACATGAAGAGTGAAACTGCAGAGTAAGAATTGGCGATTCAGGTAATGATGCTGACCTTTGGAGTATCTGGCATTGCGGCATATGACCCTTCACGGTATAATGAACCTTCTGATTCTTTATACTGTAGCTGAAATTACAACCATAAATAAAAGGAAAGGAAGTGGCTGTATATTTTATAGACACTTTTATATAGCTTTACCTGCTTCTAAAGATTCAGTAGTGTTAGAATTTCTTTTCGTAATTCAAGATGCTCATCACATACAGTTTTTGTGGGAACCTTTGGCTTTAAATTAACCTGTTAACATAAAAACTCTATATACTCAAGAATGCATTCTGCATAAACTCAAAAGCAGCTCCGATAAACTCATAAAACTAGCCTCTATCCAAACCAGAATCCCCATGAGTAGTAGAACCATAGAAGCTAGCTTCAGTGAGAGTACCCTTTATAAGGTATTAGTTAAGTCTCAATCCTCAGTCAATGATAATGATACAAAGAAAAATAGAAAGAGTGAAACAGAGCAAGAAGCAAAAACAAACCCCAAGATCTTGCAGAGTCTGCTCAACACGCTTGATTGTTCGAAGACCAACAGCAGAGCTTGCAGCTTGGACCATTTGTTCAAGTCCATACGTTCTCAAGTACACATGAAGCTGGAAAATTTGTCATATTTACCAAAAGCAGATTATTGGAGACCCAAATAAAAAAAAAAGGAACGAGGAAGAGAGACACTCACCATTCGCAGAGAAGCAAGGGTAGAGGCATAGTCTGCCATAGTTAGTGTTGATGGCGCCACAGAAGTTGCAGGAAGTTGAGAATTGGAAGATGTAGATACACTACACCTTGGACCTCCATCAGCTTTATCAAGACCAATATTCTCATTCCCAGACACATCGGGATCTGCCCCACGCTGTACAGCCAGAAAGACCAATCTTTATAGAGACGAGATGATGATGAAGACTGATTTCTAATATGCGTCCAAGGTAAAAGGTTATCTTCAATCGTGGAAAAAATTTCATATATTGTTATTTAGTTAGTATGAGTGAGTATAATAATTTTAAGATAACACTTACACGTGCAGCTAAACGCATCTCTGTGATTCTTTTAGCCTCAGCAAGAATCTGTAGTTATGAAAAACGGGTAAGGGAAAGCGAAGAACTATTTTATATTGTCCCGTAGCATATGTGGTCAAAAGTAAGAAGAAATACCTCAGCATCTTTCTTCTCCTCGTGTCTACTCTGGGACAGGACCATTTAAAATGCACGTTTGCGCTCTCTATCGCGTGTGATATCATGTCTCCTGTTATGCCAATTATTGCAAAACAGATTTTTAGAGATAATAATCTGTACAAGTATATATTGCTCAAATAACTACAAGTATATGAACATAACAATTCTTCTAAGTTAGGTATGAAGATATATAAAAGATGAAACTGACCTTCATCAGAGGATGGTTTGCAACATGTGGTGGAGACTGAGCTCTAGCACGCAGCAGGGCCCGAGTTACTACAAAAGAAAGAGAGTTCTCTCAGTGCCTCGTATTTTCTAACAAACCCTGGTGCAACACGAAATAGAAACAAAGATTAAAACAAATGATGGGAAGTGAAGGGATAATGGTTAAGACATAACACTATAGTAACGATCTTTCAGTTCCTCTACAGTCCGTGGTAATGAAAAGCGATCAGTAATGAAAGTGAAAAGGAGATCAAACCTTTCAAACAGTTCAAACAACTGATATGTGTCTTCCTTGGTCTACACCTACAAGTTGGGAGCACAATCAAGTCAACATTAACCAAAGAAAGAAAGCTCTTGGTTGAGGAGTGAGTCACGTCACTTACATGATCCGTTAAATAATTCTCATATTCATCGTCCTTGTACTTAAAGATATCAACTGACTGCATTTTCTCAACAACAACAAAAAGGTAAAAGAGACTGTAATAGAAACTCAAACGAGACTGTAATAGAAACTCATCAAGGAGACCTATATAAAAATAAATAAATACCTTGTTATATATGGCAAAGGAATAATCACCTGTTGGTGGAACATTATTTACCACTCTAACCTGTAAAGATATATATAAAATCCAATAGGACAAAACACATGGGGATTAGAAACAAGGAAATGATAAAGCTTTTCTGTGATAAGATAGGGAACTTACCCAATGGTACAGCACCAAATCATCTTTCCTAGCAGAACTTTTAATGGGAAGCCATTGCCAAGCAACCTGAGAAGGAAAGAAAGAAGGGTTGTTTACTTACCATATTAACAGTATCCTCTAAAAAAGAAGAAGATAAAGTCCTTAAAAAAAATATGACCTTGTCATCAAGAGGTCGGTAACATCAATTGAAGGCATAAGTGGTGCAACGCCGCCTGTAAGCGCATAAACCTGCAATTCAACGAATATTAACAGCTCAATCGATTCCAGGGCTTGCTTGTTGCGACTCGTTACCTTGAGAGAAATGCCATCGGGTCGGCCTAAAGAGAGTGGAGTCTTCGGCAAGCCCAGAATGTCCTTGGCGTCCGTACCACCCATTCCGATTTGGGTTAACAGTTCAATCCACCAACACTACGATCTTCGATTCGATTCACAAGTTAGGGTTTCCAATTTTGCGGAGGACGAGGAATTCACAAGTTAGGGCTTCCAATTTCGATGAAGATTGGGGGTTTTGACTTTTGAGCGCCAACTCAATTCTTGAACTTTTGGTCTCACTTTATGGTCCTTCGTAACAAACGGTTCCGTTTCTTAAGTCTACCCACTTCGGCTTATGTTTTTTTAGCCTATATATATGTAGTAAAGTTTTTCTTAAACCTTTTACAGAGCGATTGAAAATAGTTACATGTATACAATTAGTTCCAATTATATTTTTATTTTTTTCTGAGAAAAAGTTATTTCCAAATATTCTTGAAAGAAAACTCATATCATTTACATATTATGTTGACAGAAAACATAGTTTTCCAATATATATGAAACTAAGAAACACACAATTTTATATACAGGTTTACTGACCAAAATGCTAAAGTTACCTAAAAGGAGAATCTAGAAGGTTTGTTCAACGTATTGCCCAAGAAGTCCAGTTCAAAAGAGCGACACGCGAGTCTCGGTGAGAAAGGACTCTCCCAGACACGATTCCCAAGACATCTTAGCGCTATTCTCAACGGTCAATAAACTGAAAACGACACATCAAGAAGCTACCAAGTTTGGAAAGAAACCGCGGGATTTTACCAAGCACCAACTGTGAAGCCCTAATCTTTTTCCGTAAGAAGCATCCTCCACGGAAACTTTTCAAATCTCAAACTGCAAGCAAAAACCATTCACCAGATCTTGCAAGCTCCTCCCAGTTGCTGATACCCTTCTCATGTCTGCTTAGCAACAATCTACAGCTCCATTTCTTCCTACAAACACAAGTTCAAGTCATGGCACACCGCTTTACTAAGGAGGAAAAAGGAAAGGGGCCAATCCAAGCAAGAGAGGAACCACTCATCAAGCGTATCAAAGCCCCGAATGTGGATAACTCAGCCATAATCAAAGATAATGCTTTAACGCTCATCGGTAGAGTAACTAACCCAAAGGAGCAAAGAATCTACGCGCTATTACCTGCACTACCTCGTAAATGGCACATCCAAGGTCGAGCTACTGGATCTGATCTTGGAAACAGCTGCTTCCAATTTAGGTTCGATAGAGAAGAAGATCTTCAGAGAGTGCTTGACAATAGACCGTACCAGTATAACTACTGGATGGTCATATTACAGAGATGGGAGCCGGTCATCTCCCTGACTTTCCCCTCCCAGATCCCGTTCTGGATCCGTATTAAGGGTCTCCCTCTTCACTTCTGGTTGGATGACATGGTCTGTTACAAAGGGAAGGCTCTAGGAACACTCCTGGACCATGAACTGACAAAGAAAACGACAAGAATCAAAGTCTTAGTCGATGGTTTACAACCGCTAACAAAAAACTCGATAGTAGAGTTTGATTCAGGGGAGGAAAGTCTAATTCACCTGGAGTACGAAAGACTGGAAAATCACTGTGATACTTGCAACTCCCTGTCGCATCTGAAGAAAGATTGCTCACAGCTGGAAGAAAGCAAACTCGAAGCCACTGCAACAACAGAGAAAGAGCCGAATCTGGAGGTTAAACCATATTAGCACCGCAAAATCTCAGAACAAGATAGGAGAATGCACACTTTGTCTCTCAACAACTCCACAAAGACACCAGAAAGCCCTAGAAATAACAAAGCAGACTCAGGATACAAAAGAGGGCAAGAAAATTACCAAGAGAGACTGGATAGACACGGCAACCCGTTTGGAAATCGAGTCTCTACCAAACAGACAAGATTCCCTCCACCCCCTCCCCCAAATTTGACAAGAGCAGGAAGAGCAGGGAATGGTACCTGGAGAAAGCTCCCTGCTGAACAAAAATCAAATGAGATGGAATACAAATCCCCATCATTCACCAGGATAAGAGAAACAAGAGAAAGGGGAAGTGGAATCAACCGACCGTTGTTCCTGCAAAGGGAGACCAGAGAGTGGAGAATAAAAAATCCACAACAACTACGGAGCGAACACTCACAACAAAATACAACGCCGTATCAAACTGAAGAAGACATAAGGAAGGACTTGGATGAAACAACTTTACGATATGAGAATCACCCAGATCCAACCGAAGCAGCGGCTAGGAGACAAAGAGTTCTTGCTACAGATATCAACGGGCAAACAGAGGAGACTGCGTCCTACATCATGAGAGCCAACGGTATCGCACCTGAAAATGTAAAACACAATCACCAAAGCTCTAAACCAGACAAGTCAAATACAAGGGAGAAATTGTTCCAGGAAGTACAAAATGCGACACTACAATACCTGAGTACTACTGACCCGGTAGAAGCAGTAGCAAGACGACAAAGAGTCCTAATAGGAGAAGCGGATGGTCAAACTGATGAGGTAGTTAATGCACTATTGGCTACAAATGGGGACTACAGAAGATCCTTATCTCCATGGGAGCGAGGGATCCAACAAGAAAGCCCTCCAGGAATGGATTTTGAACTAGCCATGCAAGCTGTAAGTAGCACTGAATGCCCCAACCTGTGGCTCAACAAAGGGAGGAACAGCTCCATGAAGAAACTCCCACCCAAAGGAAAAGAATCGGGAGACAGTAATCCCAATACTCTGCCTCCACGCTCAAGCGAACGTCAAGGGGATAGGATAAACCCTAATCCACCACCACACCAAGGTACTCCGAGTGAAAGACTTGAAAATCAAGACCATACTCCACGAATCAAAGACCAGACAGAGGAGTGTGTTCCTGCAAAACTTAAGTCGATCATCATTAGCCCACAAGAGAAAGAAGGACACCCACAGGAAAATACACAAAGGGAGCAAGAAGCACCTGTAGCAGAGGAAACACTCCAGGAATTCCAAAATAGGATCAAAAGGAGAACTACGAGAACAACAAAAAGAAGACCAGTAAGAGCCAGTCCTAATGTTCTTAAAGGAACAAGCTCAAAAAAGAGGAAGATTTCTCAAATACAAAGATCACCAGCATTAGGAGGGGAAAACTCAAAAGGGAACAGAAACACATCCTTACCCTCGGAAGGAGCAGAAGCAATCAGAGCTGGAACTTCTAAAATTCCTACGACATCAAGCTCAAGAGCTGCGCAACCAAGGAAGGAGTACCGGAACACAGCGGCCCAAAGGAATCCCCCTTTTCAGCTTATCCCAGCAACAAACAAGATGAAACAGGATTTTTGGTTTCCTCCAACTCCGATTCCTAATGAACTCCCATAACAGTTCAGCGGCTCCGGGAGTTCCACAAGAAGAATTCACCGGACATAATTTTCCTCATGGAGACAAAAAAAAACATGGAGGTCATAGCTAAATCCCTCAACTGGCTGAACCTGGACAATCATTTTGAAGTTCCCCCCCCCATAGCCCTGGAGGAGGAGGCTTAATCCTAACTTGGAAAAAAAGACATCGAAGTATCAATCTATACGTCCTCCAACAACTTTATTGATACTGAGATAACATACAAAGGGAAGTCTTTTCAGAGTACCTTCGTCTACGGTGAGCCCGATCATACAAAAAGATACCCAGTGTGGAATCAAATTACCAACCTCCACACAAACGGGGAGAGCCCTTGGTTCCTAACGGGAGACTTTAACGAAATCATAGATAATGGAGAAAAGAGTGGAGGAATTGTAAGGCCTGAAGGGACTTTCTGCGCTTTCAGAACTTTCCTATCACAAAACGATCTCTTTGACATCAAACACCAAGGAAACTTCTATTCTGAGAGGAATTAGAAATTCACATGTAGTCCTCTGCAGGTTGGACTGTGCAATGTGTAATAGCGGATGGGCAGAGCTATATCCATCATGCAGAAGTCACTATCTTAAGTACGAAGGGTCGGATCACCGTCCCCTCTTGACGTACCTGGACACAACTCAGAGAAAAGGAAATAAAATCTTTAGATACGATAGACGCCTTAAAGATAACCAAGAGGTCACACAAATCTTCAAGGATACTTAGAATAGTGCACCGTACTTACATGTCGAGGAGAGACTCTCTCTCTATGTCGCCATGCAATCTGCAAGTGGAGCAAAGTTTTTTATGAGAACAGTAGACAAGTCTTAGAGAGCTTAAAGGAGCAGCTAGAAGAGGCAATGATGGATCCTGAAATCAACGAGGACAGAAATTATCAACTGAACATGATTTTACTCCAAAATTATAAGAAAGAAGAAGAATTTTGGAAACAGAGGAGTAGACAGCTGTGGTTAACTCTCGGTGATTCTAACACATCCTATTTCCACCCGTCAACAAAGGCAAGACAAGCAAGAAATAGACTTACTGTCATGGAAGATGATGAGGGCCTGGCACACTACCAAGAGGAGAAAATAACCTCAGTAATTTGTAACTTCTACAACAATTTCTTCAAATCATCGGGACAATGGATCCAACACGGTCAAGGAAGCCATCAAACCCTGCATAACATCGGAGATTAATGAGAGGCTGATAAGAAAACCATCAGCTACTGAAGTTAATGAGGCCACCTTTGCAATACACCCAGATAAAGTTCTGGGTCCCGACGGATTTTCTGCCAGTTTCTTTCAAGCAAACTGGGAGGTAGTGGGACCAAAGCTTTTTCGACACAGGAGTACTCCGATCCTCGCAAAACGAAACACATGTCAGATTAATCCCAAAACACACAGGCGCCAAAACAGTAGGGGAATACAGACCAATAGCACTATGCAATGTGTTTTTTAAAATCATCTCGAAAATGCTAGCCTTGAGACTTAAACCGGTGCTAGAAGGGGTCATTTCAGAAAACCAGTCAGCTTTCACAGCAGGAAGGGCTATCTCAGACAACGTACTCATAACACATGAAGTCCTACACTATCTAAAGACATCGCAAGCTCAAGTGAGATGTTCAATGGCAGTAAAAACAGACATGTCCAAGGCTTATGATAGGGTGGAGTGGAACTTTCTAGAACAAGTTATGCAACGTATGGGATTCCATGCGATTTGGATCAATTGGATAGTGCAATGCATCTCAACGGTCTCATATTCCTATCTTATCAATGATACCGCAAAAGGATCAGTTAGGCCACAAAGGGGTATAAGACAGGGAGACCCTTTATCCCCATACTTATTTATCCTATGTGGAGAGGTTCTTTCAGGATTGTGTACTAAAGCGAGTAAAGAAGGTACTTTACGTGGGATTAAGGTGGCCAGAAATGCTCCAGAAGTAAATCATCTGCTATTCGCAGATGATACAATGTTCTTTTGCCAAGCTACAGAGGAAAACTGCATCTCACTGACGAACATTCTCCGGCAATATGAACAAGCATCTGGTCAGATGATAAACAAGGAAAAATCTTCTGTAACTTTCTCTACAAAAACACCAGAAGAGAAAAAAGCTCTTGTCAAAAACCTTTTGGACATATCAAAAGAAGGAGGCTCAGGGAAGTACCTCGGACTTCCAGAACATTTTGGCAGGAAGAAACGTGACCTTTTCACGTCTTTAGTTGACAAGATCAGACAACGAGCTTCAACCAGATCAACGAGATTCCTCTCAAAAGCGGGTAAACTCACTATGCTAAAATCTGTCTTGACAGCTATTCCAACATACTCTATCTCCGTTTTCGAGCTCCCGACCAGCCTCTGTAAGCGCATACAATCATTACTGACGCGGTTCTGGTGGGACGACTCCGCTGACAAAAAGAAAATGTGCTGGGTTAGTTGGGATAAAATGTCAAAACCAAAAGCAGGAGGAGGCCTAGGCTTCAGAGATATCCAACTGTTCCATCAAGCCCTATTAGCAAAACAAGCATGGAGAATTCTAACGAAGCCAGATTGCCTACTAGCAAGAATCATGTTAGGTAAATATTGTCATAAACAAGCATTTTTGAAAGCCGAAGCACCATCAGTTTGTTCACACGGATGGAGAAGCATTATACACGGTCTAAATCTACTCAAAGAGTGTATTGGAAAAGCTATAGGCAATGGCAAACTACAAAAGTATGGCAAGACACTTGGATATCTCTAACGGATCCTCTAAAGCCTTTTGGCCCTGTCCCAGAAGCTCAGCTAGATTTAATAGTGTCGGATCTGTTAACTGACGAAATGCAATGGAACACAAAAAGGGTTCACGAGATACTCCCTCATCTGGCTGAGCAGGTTCTTAGTATCCAACCTAGCAAAGTGGGAGGGGAAGACAAATTCATTTGGACTCCAACAACGTCAGGAATCTACACCACCAAATCAGGCTACGCAACAGCCTCCCTGTCAGGACAAAGGCTCATGGAAAGGACAACAGACACTTTTGAATGGATCCGCGACGTGTGGTCCATTACGTGTTCTCCTAAGCTGAAAGTTTTCTTATGGTCCATTATCCAGAACGCACTGCCCCTTGGCGAAAACCTGCAAAACAGAGGACTCCACAATCAAACACAATGCAAAAGATGTAATGAATGTGAATCAGCAATGCACATCTTTTTTTATTGCCCTTTTGCTAAAGAGGTGTGGGACAGAGTACCACTACTGAAAAGAGTCTCCTTCCCTACGATTACGGATTTCAAAGAGGTATCGCGGGTGTTCAGGAAAGTTACCTGTCTACCCCCCAACGGAGTCTCAGGAGCTATCCTCCCTTGGATATTATGGGCGCTATGGACTGCAAGGAATACGCTACTCTTCGAAAATCGCCTAATCCCGCAGATGGATGTGGCAACAAAAGGGTTAAAGTTAGCACGGGAATGGTGTTTTTCTCAAGGAAGTTCGAAATCCCCAGTAAATGTACCTGGACGTCTAGGAATGGTACCAGCGCACCAAACCATGACGGAGATCCCTACATGAAAATCGGATGCGGCATGGGATAAGACCTCAAACAAAGCGGGCCTTGCGTGGATTATCTCAGACTCTACAGACAGCATCAAGAACCAGGGATCGGCACCACAGGATTTCATCAAGTCACCACTGATCGCAGAAGCTCTTGCGCTCAGACTTGGAATCATCGCAGCAGCGAATCTTGGTCTTCCAAAGATCAAAATCCTCTCTGACAACCAAACGCTCATCAGAGCTATTAACAACGACGCACAGATCAAAGAGATCTATGGAATTCTTCAAGATATCCGCCAAATCTCCACTGTTTTCGTCGATATCTCTTTTGTTTTTCTTCCTCGCTCTAAAAATCTGCAAGCCGATTGTTTGGCAAAAGGTACCCTAAAGGGATTTTTAGATCATGTGGGCTAGACCTTTACGAATTTAGACCGGAGACCTTTCCTTTAATTTAATATATGCAGTTGACAAAAAAAAAAGAAAAAAAAAAGAAGGTTTGTTCAACCATAGTTGACCAGTACTAGAAAGGATTAAATCATATTATTTCATAAAGCTCCTTTTTTGGAAATCAAATAAGAATATCTCTTCTCCTCCTCTCATTGTTTCTTGCTGAAGAGGAACTCTTTTCTTTCTCTTTCTCATCAAAACCATGTTATCAACGGATCATAATGCCACATGTACAAATTCACTCTTGGCACTAGTCAATCAAGACTTACCAAAACTAGATTCTGTTGTCTAATTCCCCTTTTTATTTTCTCTCTTGTTTCAACATTCAACGATGGTGGTTAAGACTATACACACACACTGAACCAAGCGCACACACAAACGCACGTATATATGTTTTCGTGTGTGTGTCTTTGCACTTAAAAATGATTAGATACGTAAGTAAAAGCTAACCAAAGCATCGTACGACGTCGGAGACATATGGCGTCGATCATGATGTTCTTTAGAGCGCTCATGAGTTGCCATCTTACACCTAAAGAGGAGCCAGAGACAGCAGTAGAACTTTACAGAAATGTCGCCGGCGACGAGAACACGACGAAGAGAAGTATTTTGGTCGTTGACACTTCGCATGGCGGCAATAATCACGAGTTTACCATCGAAACCACGTGTGGGATCAACGATACGGATGAAAGGTTCTATTGGATTATCGTCAAGAATCACTTGTTGTTGTAAGTTTGTGTTGGGAATGTCCTAAAATCATTTGTACTTACTCTTGTTAAAGTCGTAACGTCGAGATTTGACAATCGTATAATATTAGGTGGTTATAATGTTTTGCTAGAAACCGCTTATAATCTATGAATTAAGAATTCATTGCTAATATTATATGATCCTACAGGGTTACACACCTAAGCAAATTGGATCACTTATATATAGGGTTTGGGAATAATATATATATATGATATATATATATGTATCGTATACATAAGATGTATATACATAAAGTCATAATTATTATCTCTTAGTGTAAGAGATGTTACGTGTGTATGAGTGGGCTTTATAGCCCATTAAACTAATGAATTAGGTTAATACTTTACCGTGATTCATTATAAAAGTGCATATGTTGACAATTATACTTACGATTGATCAAGACGGCAAACCCTAAAAATATAAGAGACAAAGCGTTTGTCAACCTTTGGAGATTTGATCTCGACGGCACTAGCATCCCGTTTCGATCCAGTTTGTGTGCGTGTGGATACCAGTAGAGGCACGACGTTTGGAGTGTTTGAAATCTCGACTTGTTTTGTTTATCTTTCCGCTGCAAAATAACCAGGTATATCTGAAACCCTAAGATCTAGATTTATTTCAGTATTGGCATGAAATTCTAGGCAAATAGAATTCATAAGTTGATTTATAAATCGTTATAAACCGCTATGAATTCCTGCAGTGGTATCAGAGCCTACTTGTGTAATATTGATTTGAATCTAGTATAATAGATATATATGATATATTTGTTAAAATTAATATAGCAATTTTGAAATAATTATAATTTGATTATAATCAGTCGCTATATAAATTTGACATTCGATTGAAAGTGTTTCATCGCCTCCGCATGCATATAATTTAAAAGTCATCAGTAGTTTCATCGAAATTCTTGGTGACGTATTTTTTTTTAAATAAAAATTATATGTATCATGGAATCATGTGATCGCACCTAAAGCTGTTTTTTTTTAAATCGTTTATTTGACGATGTGTGTTATTGTAACACAATCGTATGCTATGTAACCTTTTAAACCGGTTAAACCAGTTTTCTAGTTTATTTGGTCAGTGTGATTGATTTGATTTGATCGTTTCAATCTATTTGTTTTAATCTCTAATATGATTGGATATTAAAATAAATTAACCTTAATTAATAAATAAACTAATATTTTAATTTGATTAAGATTAGTTAAATTATTTATAATTCAATTAAATTACATATTGGATATGTATTAGTTATATTTATCTGTTATATTTGATATAAATTTTAAATATAAACTAAAATTGAATTAAAATTTGTTCCTCAATTAATTTCCAGTATTTTAATGTCTACCCAATTTTATCAACCATCAAGGCTCGTTTCGTTGTAAGATGGGCTTGCCAAAGCAAGGTGTTTGCAATTACATGAGTGAGGTGGATAGTAACGGTTACCATATGAAATAAGATTGGTTTACTTGACTAGGCTATCAAAACGGTTTTGGGCTTAGAGACATAGGTTGGATAAGACATAAGATGTCGTCCAACAACCAAGAATTATATTGGATATAATTAGCAAAGTGTTGCTTACCTAAATAACTAAAATTCAGGCGATGAGCCAAAGCTCACTTGGATTTTAGTGAAATATGGATCTTGGCTTATTATATTCATTTGAGGAAATT
>CAKOAT010066600.1:0-73595 GCA_932364175.1 Eruca vesicaria subsp. sativa | reverse complement strand
TAAGGTCCCTAGTCAAGGTTGTTAACGTGGGACATTAATAACCATGAATGACTAGTATGTGAGGTGATTGATGACTAAGTTTCATGGAGTCATTCAATATGTGGTATTGAAGTCAATCACATGGATATGTGTTAGAGAACACATGATCGGACTGACCCGCTAATGAGAACTCTGCAAGATTGTTATATGAGTGTCATAACAGTTTCTCATTACGACTATAGAGTATAGTCCTTAGACCTGAGTTCGTGTTGATTCTTTACTTGTGGATTAGTTCACTTTGACCTTGTCAAACATCAGCCGTAACTGGTGATTATAAAGGCATTGATTAGGTGTTCTATGAAATTTGAAAGGAAAAGGGATGGAACAAGATGGGATTTGTCCCTCCTATATAACGGGAGATAAATATCTCAGGGCCTATCGAAGATTTGATACTGAGAAATGCATGGCCATGCTCAAACGAGGTGAATGTCAGTCGTTTGTTTTATCTGTATAAATCAGAGTTCGATAAATATGATCTAGCTTAATAAGGATGACACTAGTTCTTGCTTTATGCTAAGATCGAGATATAGAGACAAAGGGATTATAAGAATAGATGATTCTAGTACAAGTGGGAGATTGTTGGGAATGTCCTAAAATCATTTGTACTTACTCTTGTTAAAGTCGTAACGTCGAGATTTGACAATCGTATAATATTAGGTGGTTATAATGTTTTGCTAGAAACCGCTTATAATCTATGAATTAAGAATTCATTGCTAATTTTATATGATCCTACAAGGTCACACACCTAAGCAAATTGGATCACTTATATATAGGGTTTGGGAATAATATATATATATGATATATATATATGTATCGTATACATAAGATGTATATACATAAAGTCATAATTATTATCTCTTAGTGTAAGAGATGTTACGTGTGTATGAGTGGGCTTTATAGCCCATTAGACTAATGAATTAGGTTAATACTTTACCGTGATTCATTATAAAAGTGCATATGTTGACAATTATACTTACGATTGATCAAGACGGCAAATCCTAAAAATATAAGAGACAAAGCGTATGTCAACCTTTGGAGATTTGATCTCGACGGCACTAGCATCCCGTTTCGATCCAGTTTGTGTGCGTGTGGATACCAGTAGAGGCACGACGTTTGGAGTGTTTGAAATCTCGACTTGTTTTGTTTATCTTTCCGCTGCAAAATAACCAGGTATATCTGAAACCCTAAGATTTAGATTTATTTCAGTATTGGCATGAAATTCTAGGCAAATAGAATTCATAAGTTGATTTATAAATCGTTATAAACCGGTATGAATTCCTGCAGTTTGTAAATCGTATAATATAAAAACCGTGAGTCTTTGCATAATACTACGTTTATTATCGTTATTTATCATTGAATCGTCCATGCCCATTACACACGAGGTATATGACTTTTTGGACTACCAAATTAAACATGTGCGTAAATATATTGAGGAGTTTAATCAATAAATAACTCATGCGTTGTAACAAATTGAACCAAGTTGGGTTCTAACAACATCACTTTGATGAGGGTTATATCTGATCCTTGCGGGGGTGATTTGGTAAATAATCAATGGTTTGACCATCAAGCAACAAAATAAGTCATGTTCTGACGAGTGTTATTTAGCGTGATCCTTGCATGTTTCGTCGTAACTAAGACGGACCTACTCAAATATGAATTGATTCGAGTTAGTACTTGACGATTAGAAAACGTATATTGAATAATTTACATAGATCACAAATCACAGTTATCCTTACGTACGTGATAATCAGATTTTTATTTAAACGGAAAAAGAAAAATCAAGATTCGTATACCAAGACCGTATCTAAAATGGCACCGCGCACGAATGAATATTACACCAAACGTGACGCAATTGAATTCCTCGTTCCGTATCGTAATCGTATATTTTTTTTAATTATACGAATAGGATGTGGTCTGGTGGCAGAACTGGTCCTGCAAGAACCAAAAACTCTCATCATCGGTCCACAAGTTGTCCCCACCATCACAGCCCCAATCGTTTAGCTCCATGAAACCCGTTTGACCCGCCGAATCATAACCAGACCCGTTTACTACCCTGCCTTGAACGTCCGATAACGCCTCAGCTGGCGAATTTGAAGACGTTGCGGACAGGTCCGATGCCGGTACGAACTGCTGCTGCTGATAAACCGGCTCTAAAACGAAACTCGGTTCGACCGGAGCTTGTTTGTCTATAGATTGACCTGGGTCGGTGATCACTGCAGACTCCACTGGGTCATACGTGGGTGGTGATGTTTGGGCGTTGATTCTTTCCACTAATCTTGGCATCCAAACATTTTTCATAGTCTCCTTAAAAAGATTGCTACTAACATCGCATCTAAGGTGTTTAGCTTGTTTTTGCACCCGAGTTCTCCAGTAATTCTTTATTTCATTATCTGTTCTTCCAGGTAGATATTGTGCAATCTTAGACCACCTTATATTTTCCAAGAAAACAACAAACACAAAAATATTTATAAGCGGATAAAAATGTTAAGTTTCTTGTTTAACAAAAAATAGTTAATGGGAAAACAAGTATTTAAATTTGGATCTTTGGTAATATACCTATTGCCCCATAGAGAATGGAGTTTGAGGATCATGAATTGTTCTTCGAGAGTGATGTTGCCCCGTCTAACATCTGGCCGCAAGTAGTTAAGCCATCTTAGCCTGCAACTCTTACCAGTTCTCTTAAGCCCTGCATGTTTGAACATATATTATAAGGACGTGCATATATTATATTATAAGCATAGATATGTCTTTGCAACTGTGTATATTAGAGATTGGTGACTAATTTTTTACCTGAAGAACGAGCGATGTGGTTCCAACGAGAATCACCGTGGATAGAGACGAAGTTGACGAGAATAGCATCTTCTTCCTCGGTCCATGGACCTTTCCGTACATCAGAATCTTCTTCAAGAGCTAAAGAGTTTAAGTTTCTCTCGTAATCTTCCATTTCTCTTTTATTTTAATGAGATAAAAGAAAAAGAGACAGAGATGAGATGCTGTGAAAGGCTTTGTGGATTAGATTTGAAGTGATTAAGCCGTATGTGATTTATTTATATAATGAAGGAACACAATAATAAATAATTTAATAAACGCAGTAATTTATAAGGATATTTGAAAATAAGGAAGAATGAAGACTTGAAGAGTGACTGGAACACGGCATAAGTGATGTGATTATTCAATTATTATTTTTATTCTTGTTTCTAAAGTGGAACTTTGCAACTATATAGTATACCATTCTAATCATAATTAAGACTCAGTTTGGTCAACTTTTGTGTAATTAAAAAATACTCGGGTTTGACCCTTTGACTGGTTCAGATGTATAGTAACTCGCACTCTCACTTTTACTTTGGTAAGAGTTCTATTTTATAGAGTTCCTAGATCGTAGTATTCACACATTAGGCACTATATAGGCTAGACATAAGTTGTATACTAACTCTGTTGCAAAATATATAAAGCTTTAAAATAGTGAAAAATTATTTAATAACTTTTTTACTTCCAAAATATCATTAAAATATATATTATAAAATTATTTAATCAATTATAATTAAGTTATAAATATCACTGGTTAATTTTTGATAAATGTAGAAATTACATTGAAGTATGAAAATATATTATATTCTAAAACATCAAAAAAAAGTTTAAAACATCATATATTTAATCAATTATAATTAAGTTATAAATATCACTGGTTAATTTTTGATAAATGTAGAAATTACATTGAAGTATGAAAATATATTATATTCTAAAACATCAAAAAAAAGTTTAAAACATCATATATTTTGAAATGGAGAGTGTATTACTTTACCAAAAAATGTTGTTGTATATTTATTATCTAGTTTAATATGAGTAATTACTGTTGAATTACGAACCCTATATTGTTGCTAATGATCAGAATTTTAATTTCTTCATCGTGTTATACTGATTATTGTTATAATCCGAGACTAAATTTGATTAGAATGAAGAACACAAAAGAGAATCTGAAAAAATTATAGAGAATATACAAAGAACAGAGAATAGAAAGAGAAACTTGATTCTCTCAATCTTTACAATTGTACCTACAAAAATTTATAAATAGGTTTATTTTTCTAGGGAAACCAAACACATTTAACTTAGGAGGAAAACTAAATTACAAATAAATATCTAAGTTACTATTCATCCATGTTACTGTTCACCAATTAATACATATTTTGGGTCTAAATGGTAACACATGGAACGAAGGGGAATAACCAATTCCTACTTATTCCTTAAAAAATACATCATTCATAAGGAATATTTCCTACGTATGATTCCTTGTCATTCCTTGAATTCTAAGGAATTATAGAACAAAAACATTTCTTACCAAAATTGATATGGAACCAAAATAATAAATATTCTTTTTCATTCCTTTTATTTTGTTCCTACTTATTATTTTCCTACTCATTCCTATTCTTATTTTAATTGTCACCAGTTAGAGCCTTTAATACTCCCCCAAGCTTTATTATAGGAACACCGGAGATCAAGCTTGCAATCATAAAAATTTACCTCGTTAAAAACCTGAGTATGAAAAAACCACTTCAAACAAAACCACACTTAGAAAAAAGAGTATAAATTACAAGACCTAGGGACTTGCGACTGAGTTAGATCTATGAGTCCAAGCTTCGAATGAATGAACTCACAGACTTTGGTATTGGATGCTTTGGTAAATATGTCAGCAAGTTGATCTGAACTCCATGTGTAACAGGGTAGAATCACTCCTTGCTCTACCATTTATCTCACTTTATGACAGTCTACTTCGATGTGTTTTGTTCTCTCATGAAACACCGAGTTGGATGCAATGTGAATGGCAGTTTGATTGTCACAATGAATGATGATTGGGTCACGTGATTCAATTCTCAAATCCTTGAAAAGATCTTTGAGCCAAATAAACTCATAGGTGAGCTTCCTCATGAGTCATGACTCTATACTCAGCTTCAGCACTTGAACAAGAGACCACCTTCTGCTTCTTACTCTTCCACGTGACTAGGTTTCCTCCAATGAATGTGTAATATCATGTTGTAGACTTTCTTTCCACTCTATCTCCAACCTGATTAGCATCACAATAGCCGACAAGTTCTGAACTTCCATTGCACCTCATCCAAATGCCTTGGCCCGAAGCTCCTTTAAAATACTTGAGTATTCTGTCCCACCATATTCAACTGGTGTATCTTGGGAGCTTGCATATGCTGGTTTACCTGATTCACAACAAAACAAATATCAGGCCGAGTAATAGTTAGGTAGATCAACTTACCAACCATCCTTCGGTATTGCTTAACATCGTCAAATAGCCTATTTTCAGTCTCCCCCTCTCTTATGATTTTGTAGCATTCTTCAAGGGGTGTCTTGGCTTGTTTTACTCCAAGCTTTCCAGCTTCGGATAATAAATCAAGTGTGTACTTTTGCTGAGATAAAAAAAGTCCATCTGCAGAGCGACACACTTTTATCCCATCATGCACACACACCAAGGTCTCTTATATCAAAAATAGAATTAAGAAATACCTTAGTTGCTTGAATACGTACCTTCTCATTCCCTAAGATGATGATATCATCAACAAACACGAGAATGGCAATTATACCTCTTGACTTTGTATGGTGAAAAGAGTATGGTCAGCCTTGGATCTCATGAACACTTTATCTTTAAGAGTTGTGCTCAGCTTACAGTACCAAGCTCTAGGAGACTGTTTCAGCCCATAAATGGCTTTCCTGAGTCTAAGGACTTTTCCTGGTGCAACCATATCTTCAAGACCAGATGGAAGAGTCATGTACACTTCATCCTCTAGTTCACCTTGAAGGAATGCATTCTTGACATCCATCTGCTAAAGATCCCACTCAAGATTAGTAGCTAATGAAAGAATTAACCCTTACCGTGTGAAGCTTGGCGACCGGTGAAAATGTATCCAAGTAATCTTCTCCATATGTCTGATTGAAACCTCTTGCCACACCCTCGTCTTATGTTGTCATGTCTCCCCATTACTCTTGTACTTAATGGTCATCAACAATTTAAAGCTCACAACTTTCTTCCCTTTACCCTTTAGAAAGGTCTTCCTCATAAAATATCTGGTTGCGATCGATGGCTTCCATTTCTTCCCCTACAGAATTTTTCCATACTTTGTCCTCATAAGTCTTGGTATATGTTCCTGATCCAAATTTCCAATAAATACCTGATGTTCAATAGGAAAATGAGCAAGGGAGCAAACTGCTTGATTAGGATGGGCTACAACTTTGTTGTTGTAATAGACACTTGTGTCTACCCACTTGGATGGCTTCTAAACCTTTGTGCTCCTTCGCACATGTTTCTCCTTATCATGCTCTTGTGCTTGTTCTGCCTCATGATCCGATCAATTTTTTTCTTCATCTTGAACATGTTCTTGAGACACTCCTCTTTGATCATGACTAAATGAATCACCTTCTTCTGATTCTGGTTTTTCATGTGTACCTCCTTTATGATCAAGGTGGATGTCATCTTCAGGAACTTAAGATTCCATAAGCGCGCCTAACTTCATAGTTTCATTTTTCCCTTTAGGTTGGCTGATCCCAAAATTCTCCAAAATGAGTCTAAGGTTTGCGATTCGGTCCAAGGGTGGATGAGATAGATCTTTCAGGTTATCTCATTTTCTCATCATAGAATTCCTTGTTCTAGACAAACTTGACATCTCTAGACACCTTTGCTTTCTTGGTTTCTGGTACATAGCATTTGTATCATTCATGGGTTATTGAATATCCAATAAACATAGCTTTGATACTCTTTGCCTCAAGCTTGTTTCTCTGTTCTCCTGAGATGAAAACAAAACACACACATCCAAACACCCGTAAGTGAATGATAGATGGTTTAATTTTATTCATTACCTTAAATGGAGAGATATCATTGAGAATTTTTGTGGGAAATTTCGTTGATTAAATAACATGCAAACACCACTGCATCTCCCCAAAACCTCTTTGGAACATTGCTGTGGAACCTCATTAATTTATCCACCTCCATCAAATGTATGTTCTTTCTTTCAGCCACGCCATTTTGTTGTGGTGTGTACGAATAGCTTGTTTAGTGAGTGATCCCATGTTTGGCAAGATGTTGTTTGAATGTATGACCAGTGTACTCCCCTCCATTATCTGATATAAAATTTTTGATCTTGGCACTGAAATAGTTAGTGACATAGTTTTGAAAATTAATGAAAGGTTCAAAAACCCTATTTCTAGAAGGAAGCAAGGTTAGCCAAGTATATTTTGATTTTTCATCAATGAATGTGACAAAATACTTATGACTTTCTCTAGATGCACAAGGAGAGGTCCAAACATCAAAGTGAACCAAATCAAAACATTTTTCATAAATAGTTAAAGACTTGCCAAGTATAGAAGCTTCACATTCATCATTTTTAAAAGTAATACTGGGTAACAGCAATCCTAAAGCACGAGAATGGGGGTGCCGTAGTCTAGCATGCCGAATTTCCTTATTAGCCATAACAGAAACAAAACTAGAAGAAGAGGAAATATAAAAAGTTGGCTTGATGTCATCAAGTGTATATAAGCCATCTTTGGATACTTCTTTCCCAAGCAACCTACTGGTCTTACCTGAAAGTGCACATCGTTAGGACTAAAAATAACATTGTAATTCAAATCAGTGGCTGCCTTTTTCACAGATAATAAATTTGAATTAACCTAGGCATATAAAAAGCTTTAGATTCTTTATCAAACGATCTAAGAACGCCTACCCCTTTTATTGGTAATTTATCTCCATTTGCAAACATTACATTCTCTAAAATTGGTTTTATATTGCGTATCAGGTTTGAGTCATTAATCATATGATGGGATGCTTCCGAATCTACAGTCGATGGCTTAGAGATGTTTGAAGCATTAAATGAATTACCAAATACTTTATCAGAATTTTCCTTAATGACTTTGATAAGAGCATCAAGGTCAGACCTCCTCACAATCTCATCATGAGTAGTTATCAAGGAAGCATGAGTAGAGAGCAGCGCCTTCCCTTCTCCCTCATTAAACCGTGTAGAGGAACCATCAGCTTCATTTGAGAGGTTAGCTCTTGGCTCTTTGAACTTGGTCAGTTTGAGATGAGGATAAAAGATCCAGCACTTCTCTTCGTTATAGTTCTTCTTTCTTGCAGTGATCACATATCCACACTTTCCTATCTTCATGTTTGAAAACTCCTTTGTTGGCAGTCATAAGATCTCCCTTTTCACTGAGGACTTCAAACGATCCTTGCTCTTTTTGTATCTGAGCACACACTTGTTCAAGTGTTGGGAGCTTGCCTGACCTTAGTATGTGCTGAATCAAGCCATTGTAGGACGGACTGAGAGTCATTAGGAGCCCAAAAACCTTGTCTTGCTCACGTCTCTTATTAAGGACACTCGGATCAACCGAGCTTGGTCTTAACATTTCAAGCTCAGCCCATAAGGATCTAAACTTGCCAAAATGTTGGGTGAAATCTTCTTGGCTTAGATTGTTGATAGCCGTATTGACTTCAAAGATCCGGCTTAAGTTGGAGGTATTCCCATAGATTTTTTGAAGAGTCTCCCAAAGCGTCTTGGCAGTTTCACAATAGGAGTAAACCTCCAAAATTAATGCCTCTAGGGAGTTTTGGATGATAGACAACACTTGCTAGTCCTCTTGAAACCACTTCCTTTCATCCACAAGAATAACATCCTTGCCATCTTGTTGGATCGTTTATTTTGGAGCTTCATCTTCAGTTATTGACTCCCTAAACCACGGCTACCCAAAGCTGTTTTGACCATCTTGGACCACAACAAATAGTTTATCTCCTTAAGGATGATTGGAACAACTACTTGCCTTAAATTTTTCATGGTCAGATCTAGAAAAAAAAACTTGAAAAGAAATATAGATTGATGCGGAAGGATGAAGAGAATATAAGCTTATTGCTCTGATACCATATTAAAATCTGAGATTAACTTTGATTAGAATGAAGAACACAAGAGAGAATCTGAAGAAATTGTAGAGAGAATACAAATAACTAAGTGTTTTCCTGCACCATATGCAGTGAGAAATTTTTAAGCTTAAGTTATATTTAATAATAAATTTTATTAATATTATAGATTTTATTATTATTTAATAATAAATTTTCTTAATATTATAGATTTTATTATTTTCTTACCAATATTTAAATTTATATTTGATTTAGTTAAACATTAAATTAATATAAAATAATTTTGTTTTTATAAAATTATATTTAAGAATATATATGTATATATTTAAAATTATAATCTTAGATAGGTTTTTCTTTTCATTTATATTGCTCAAATATATTGAGTTAATGTGTATAAAATTATATAAATTGTATAATTATTAAAAATTTAAACTAAACAGTATTTACAAAAAATATAGATATATATGTAACTAATGATTTTACGATTAGAAATTTATATTTTAAAAACATTTTAGCAATTTTCGAAAACTTTAGAAATACAAATTGTATAATATAAAAAACAGAATAATATTTTGAAATTTGTAATGTTATATTTGAATATATTTATTTTAAAGATGATCTATGAGTTATTACCATATTTTAAATTTTTTTAACATAAATAAATATCAACATTAGATGTAACGTATGTATTACCATATTTAAAAAGTTGACCAAAAATATAAATTAACATTAAATATAATTATCTATGTCATATTTTGACATAAGCCATGTTATTAATTTTAATAGCCATGTCATTTTTTTGTGAAACTGATGATAGAGATGACATGTGGCAAAATCGCTTCACAAATAATATATAGAGATAGAGAATAGAGAGAGAAACTTGATTTCATTAATCTTATAATGGTGGCTACAAGAGTTTATAAGTATGTTTAATTTTCTGGAGAAAATTTGACTTACTAAGAATGCTAAATTAGAACAAAAATGTCTAAGTTACTTACTGTTCGCCTGTGTTAGTGTTCACGAATTAATACATACTAGGTGGACGGCCCGCACGCCTGTGCGGACATTAATATAATTAATCTATACATTGCATAAATAAAAAATAATATAAATGTATAAATATATTGTAATTTTCTTTCTCTTTTACATAGATACTCTGTTTTTAATATATTTTTCTATTTTACTCATTTCGTTTCTCCTTGTATTTTTCACATATTCGTTTTGTTTCTTATGTATCTCTATTTGCATTAATTTTGTATGTCTTTGTACACCTCTCTCGCTCTCTTTTTTGTTCTCTCTCTCTCTCTCTCTTAGTTGATCAAATAATCTCAAAATCTCTCAAACTTACATTCACTCTCTCACAATCACCTATATTCATTCTCTTACCCTCGTCCTTAATATGATCCTCACTATTTCATTTTAAAACTCTTTCTATCTCTTTTTGGTTGCAAAATTTTCACCAGATTTTGTTAAATCTTCTAAACAGTTTGACATAGTATTAATAAATGATTTCAGAATCTATCTCACTTATATTCAGTCTCTCACTTATATTCATTTTCATTTTCATTATGATCATAACCGACTCTCTAATCCTTATCATCACCATATCTCCCTCTCTTTCTCCCTTTCTTACATATTTTTTTTTTTGAATTTAATATAAAATCACAATTGACTAACCAAATAAATTCATTATCAAATTCTCTCCAATCTTCACACTATCTTATCAAACATTGATTCCTTTGACGAATATTTTCATTGAAAAAATAAATATTTTATTATTAATTTTGATTTTTTAATTACTTCATTACATACATATTTTAAGTAAATCTAAATAACTGTATTTCAAAAAAGTAAATCTGATTAAAAAATTATATAACATAAAATATCTTAATTCTTAAATGATGTGCTGTCATTATTATAGACATAAATTAATATAAACATGAGATTCAACAGTTTTAATATATCAATATAACATGTTTCTAGTTGTATAAATTTTGTTATAACTTTGTTAGCATATATTTTTAAAGTTTATTGCAGCGCAAAAAATAATTATCATATTTTAAAATAATTTATTTTTAAATTAGTTTGCGTTATATTTTGCATCTTCAACATTAACAATTTTATAACTTATCATTTATATTTATCTTCCTTGCTCAATTTTTCCTTATGTTGTTTAAAATACTAAAAATAATTAGTTTACAGTTATATTAATACGTAAAAAATATTTTGGTATACAAATAAAAAATTATGTATGTACAAATACAAAATAACGAAGAAAACAACAAAAGGTTTTATTATTATTCACTCATGTTTTTATTTATGTCTCTTTTCTTTTTTTTTTCTTATTAAAAATAAACATGCTAATTTTATTATACTTAAAGCTATATGAATTATATGAATAGAATATTAACTCTAATCTTGTATTAATATAATGTTTTGATTTTTTTTTGTAATTTTATATTATAATAAACTTTTTATTTATTCATATTTTTTTTAAAATGACATACCATATAATTTTCTGTTTTAAATATAAAAATACTTAAAAAAATTTTGAAAGTGATAACTCAACTATACTATCGACATTTATCTCTGGAAAATGATAGATTTTATAAAAAAATTTACATTTGACTGTTTTGCATTCATTGAACATATTTTAAGAATACATATATATAGTGAGTGAGTGTAAAATGTTATTAGTTTTTTGTAATGTATGATTTTTTATCCACTATTAATAGAAAAAAATTTAAAATCGTTTATATACTTATTTCTATATTATAATATGTATTTATATGTATATTCTAAATTTTTATAATGGAATATGTGATATTTAATTGTTTCTATAAACAAATTCTATTAATCCTATGTATTTAAGATGGTTAATTGTTTGTTTGGTAATATATATTAGATTAGGTAATTCTAGGATTAGTTTCCTTTTAAAAAACTTTAATTAAATAAATAAAAATTCAAATGCCNATTTTTATAATGGAATATGTGATATTTAATTGTTTCTATAAACAAATTCTATTAATCCTATGTATTTAAGATGGTTAATTGTTTGTTTGGTAATATATATTAGATTAGGTAATTCTAGGATTAGTTTCCTTTTAAAAAACTTTAATTAAATAAATAAAAATTCAAATGCCAACAACCAATCAAATTAAGAGAATTAATTCTACATTGCACCTATGAATGACACGTAAGCAAAATTCATTAAAGTGACTTCTCTTTTAATATATAGGGGGATTTTAATAGTTATATGAACATAAATTTAAAAAAATGGAGGCTTTACAATGTATAATTTGATGGATGAATCTCTAGCTCAGACCGAGATCACTAATATAAATAAATATATAATATAAATATTCATCTAAATTGTCTCAGTAATAGGTTTAAATTTAGAACTGTTAAATTTATGGCGTCGTTTGATCCAAAAAAAAAAGAGTTTATGGCATCTTATCGACTTTTTGGTATATATATCTTTTAAGTTTCAATATCTGTGAAATCTTCAACATATTCTGTACTTATTTTATGATTGATATTATTCCTCAAGACTACGGGGTAGATTCAGTGAGCAGTAAAAATAGAATATTGCTTTTCATTTAAACCGGATGGTGTTGGAAACTTACCAAGCTAGTCTCTGGTGCATGAATTTACAGTTCTATCTCAAAGAGTTTAATGTGTTGTACATGATACAAATCGAGGTAGTTCTTAAAGATATTGGGTTTTTTTTTTGAGAAATTTGTAAAATATGACTCAAAATTTGGTTTCAAATAGAAAAGTAAACCCAAACTTAAATCAAATGTTAAAATAATTTAAAAGGCTATTGAAATTACAACCAGTCTCTTGTGAACAAATAAAAAACCCGATTTTTTTTTACGTTTTTAACCCCGTAACTATTCTATCCAGACGATTTTCAATTAAGTCGTCTAGTATAGTTATTCTTAAAAAAAATTTAAAATTTTTGTAAAAAAATATTTAGATAAGTGAAAAAATTGAAATCATGTAATTAACATATGTTTTAAGAGATATAAATTAAGATATAACAAAATTTAATTGTTTTCAACATAGATGAGTGAAAGTAGTGAGTCATGATTTTCTTTGGTTTAGGTTTTGCCAACATATGTTGTAGTATTTTATGTGTTCTTAGGGTTAGATTTTCGAAAGTATAAATATTTTTTTGAAAATTTAAAATTTACCTAAGTGTATTTATTTCTGTGTATATTAAACATTATTTAAGTATAATTTGATTTTATAACGTGGTTAGTTAGTTAATTTAGTCAATTTAGTTTAGGGTTTAGGGTTTAGACGACTTACTAATATGTATTTAAGGCAGACGACTAACTAGTAAGTCGTCTGTTGTATAGTATGAAAGGACGACTTAATAATAAGTCGTCGAAACTGGGCCAAACCTTTGATTTTACCAAACTACTTTTAAACCTAACCGGATTTTTTACCGGTCATATATAAGATGTTTTTTTTACTCACTTTTTTCGCGAAATTCAGAAAACCCTAACGCTGTTTCTCTCAAAGGTTATTTCCGTCGAATCTCTCTAATCCATCGTTCTCAACGCCGGTTTTCTCTCCGTCTTACCACCGTCGTTATCACCACCGTTGTCACCGCCACACCCTCTATTTCAGATCTGAGAGGAAACCCTAGCGCCGTTTTTCGGTAAATCCTAGCGCCGTTTTTCTTGGAGGTGTTTCGTTGAACTCTGCCCCCTGTAAGTTATATCTAAAGAAGAACATAAAACATCGTTCTCACCGTCGTTCTTATAACCGCTGTGTCGAAGGCGACATATCTTCTCTGAATTTTCAGGTCAGCTTACCAATGTTCTATTGGAAATCTTGGTAGACTTATAATTAAGTCGTCTGAAAAGTCTTCCACCTGGAAGACTTTCCAGACGACTTAAATATAAGTCTTTCAACTGGAAGACTTGACAGAAGACTTAATTATAAGTCGTTTGGAAAGTCTTCCAGACTTATAATTAAAATGTTATACTGGATGATTGTGTGTTTGAGAATGTTGTCTTTGATTGTTTTGTAGAAAAAAATGGATATTCCAGAACTCCCTCGTAGGATATATACAATAGGGCAACAGCCCCCCCCCCCATTGCATAGCGTTTCGTATCATATGTGTACGAATTTGTATACTGATCTAAGGAATGCTCTTAGTGATGACGAATATTAAGAGCTGAAGGAATCTAAGCTGGATTTTTCATGGGCTCCAAGGCTGGTTCACTACATGCTCGATTTGCAGCTCGACATAAAGAAGAAGTATGAGCTGTGGAGTATTGTTGGTCCACAATCTTTGAGGTTTTCACTGTTAGAGTTTGAAAACCTCACTGGTCTAAACTGCGAGTACATAGAGGACCTTGAGAGACCAAATTGTCCTGTTACAAAGGAGTTGGCTGCTTTCTGGGAGTTGTTGCGAGTTAATATTGAAGCTGGGCCAACTAGTGATCAGATAATATCCGCATTTAAGAGATGCAAAAGGTGGTCTCCGGATGATCGCAAGCGGCTCGGGTACCTTGCCATCTTCACTGGATACATTGAAGGGACGAAGTTTTTAACCCCTACACGGGCTGTTCTGGCAAGGCTAGTGATGGATCTAAAACGGTTTGAGAATTATCCATGGGGGAGAGTCGCGCTTAAGGTGTTGATGGACTCCGTGAAGGGAAAAGATATATCGGGTGTTACACCATTGATGGGTTTGTACAGGCTCTTCAGGTCTGGGTGTACACAGCTCAGCCTGAATTGGGTGCTACTTATGGTAATCCCATACCAAACAGACCGTCGCCACCGATACTGGCTTACAAGGGTGGCAAAGGACGAAGATTGTTTAAAGAAGCTATTGAAAGACATGTATTTACTTCAATCCAAAATACTTTTTGAAAACTTCTGAATAAGTTGTCTGGAAAGTCTTCCAATTGGATGATCCTTCCTCCTGAATCAATCCTTCCATCCAGCCTTCCTCCAGAATCTAGCCTTCCTCCAGAATCAATCCTTCCTCCAGAATCGATCCTTCCATCCATCCTTCCTCCAGAATCTATCCTTCCTCCAGAATCTAGCCTTGAACTATTCGAGAAACAAGTACCCACTGTTTTAGATGTAGTGAAGGAGCAAGCTAGATACCTGAGGAAGAGGGAAACCGCTTTGGCAGAAATTAAACATATGAAGAGTGACCGAGCAAGGAAACTTGCTGCCTCACAGCAATCTCCTTATACGGCAAACAGCACGGCCAAAGTGATCATTCCAACCAAAAAGGCCAAAGCTCCAGTCTATAATCCTTTTGGACCAGTTAACAGGACCAAATTAAAGGAACTCACTGACTGGTTGAAAACTGATCTGTAAGTGATTGTTTTCCCATACATAATAGCTTGCTTTAGTCTACAAAACTGATTGTTTTTCAACATTTTGTGTTTGTAGTCACTATGACACACCTTTCGATAATAAACCACGTACAACACCAAGTAAGTGGTATCACATCCTCCGAACCTCCTTATCTTGGCTGCACGACTGTGTAAGTCGTCTGATATCTTTTCACTGCACAACTGTGTAAGTCGTCTGATATCTTTTCACTATAATTCCACATAGACGACTTACATTAAGTCGTTTGGTAAGTCTTCTTTGTAGACGACTTACTAAGTCGTCTGATAAGTTGTCTACAAAGAAGACTTACCAGACGACTTAATGTAAGTCGTCTGTTAAGTCTTCTACGTAGAATACTTAACAAACGACTTAATGGTAAGTCGTCTGTTAAGTCGTCTACGTAGAATACTTACCAGACGACTTAATGGTAAGCCGTCTGATATCTTCTGACTTATTTTATTTTAAATGTAGCATGTTGATGCTTGGATTAATGTGCTGAGGAAGAGGTACGCTGAAAATCCTCAAGCGTTTAGGAGCGAGAGGATGTGCTTCGTTGATCATCTCTTTTCTCAGCAATGGAGATTCAACTACAAGGATTTTAAAGCATCGGAGTGCGATCAGAACGGTTTGGGAAGAAGACTCCCTGGTGGAGCGTTTAATTATTATTCAGGCGCTGTACCATCATTTTCCCAGTCGAACAAGATGTGGGGGGGGGGTGGATATTGATGATATGCAGCCATGTACCGATCAAAATCTGAAACCGTATGAGCATAAGCAGCACCTTTCACCAAGTACAAGAGATGTTTCCCTTTATAATTTTTGACAATGTTTTCTTGAAGGTGATAATAACATATTCCTCGGGTTGCCCTAGGAAAGACCTCATCACACGCACTTTCAATGGCCAGGTGCCGGTCAGAGACTATCACCAGAGGCTGCTAATCAGATACACAACTAGCCAATTTTGTGAAAACCCATTCCCAAGAAGGTTCATCTTCAGCATCTACAATCGCACAAGCCAATGGAAATATCTCAAAATTCCCATCTTGTGCGGCTGCAACTAACAAAACACCTCCATACTTCCCACTTAGGTGAGTCCCATCCACCACAATGACCCTTCTCTGATACTTAAAACATTTGATAGAAGCTCCAAAAGAAAGAAATAGATACTTAAATATATTGATAGAATCAAGTTCTATAGCCGTGATAGAATCAGGATTTGCTAAGGAGATTTGCTCGAGATATGATGGCAGACGCGAATATCCATCTTCTCCTGATCCTCTCACCAATATTTGTGCATATAAAAGTGCTCTGTATGAAGTGGTGTAATCAAGCGTCATGCCAACATGTTCTTCATTGCATCAGTGATATGCTGCGGGATCAACCCATCAATGATTCCAACACGATCAATGAAAAGACTACCAACATACTTCGGAGTACAGTGTCTCTGTTGAGCGATTCGGTCTCCCACTGAGCATATATGTGTTTCCACATACTTTGTTACCCAAAACGTGCTTGTCCCATGTTTCACACTTGCTCTGATCTTCCATCCACAACCACTAACCCGACATGTTGCCACAAGGAGAGTTTTCTTTGACTTGTATATTCTGAAGGAGAACTTAAGCATCATTGCTGTCAACCGCAGCTCTGAAAGTAGTGCATCCTTGCTAACAAAACTCTGGTTGAAATAGATACTGTTACCATTCAATTTTCCTCCTTCAATAGCATATGTCTTTTTGAAATCTTCAAAACAAATATCATCATCTTCTTCCTCATCCTCATCTTTAACCTTTCCATAAACACTGTAATCCTAACCATTCTCGTCCGTTTCGGAAACAATAGAGATATCAGCATCCTCTTCCCCATCATCCTCTCCCCATCATCCTCCTCCCCATCATGATTTTCATCTTCAACCAACTCATTATCATCATAATCTTCAAAACATTCATCAACTTCTTCCTTTTCCTCTAAACCGTTTCCACCTTGCTACGGCTTGATACACAAAGACATACACTATGCGTTTTGGTTATCTCGAGCAAGTTTCAAACTTGTATATCACTTGTAACATGAATGGGAGGGGTGGCTGGAGCCATCCTCATTTCTGCTGGTAATGAGTAGCTTATCTCCACAGTGACTGTGCTCATGTCCAGGTTATAATCTTCTTGAGCCATTGAAACAAGTTCAGCATGTGTCGAACCTTTACTCAAAAGAAACATTCTCGCTCCTTTGAAATTATCAACCACAAAATCCCAACAGCCATTTTTGAACAACCATTAACCGTACACTACATGTAACTGACGAATCATCTGCAGAAATTCAAAATAAAAACACATTAGTAAACATAGAGAAAATGAAAGTTTACTAAATATTGACGCAAACGACATACAAGTAAGTCGTCCGGACGACTTAACGATGAGTCTTCCAGACATGTTATTTTTGCAATTGAAATTTAAATGAGACGACTTACTTCGAAATCGTCTAGAAAAAACGGGATAGTTTTGCATTTGATCGTATTGTGTCAGATATTTGACTTTTTCTGGACGACTTATCAGTAAATCGTCTCTGGGAAAGTTAAAATTTCGATATTTTATTAGTTCGAGAAGACTTATGTATAAGTCGTCTTATGTTAGTTTTCTAATTGAAAAATAAAACTTTAATTCTAAGTTTTTCCAAAAGACTTAATTTAAAGTCGTCCAGTATAACGACTTATTCGAATGTAGTCCGAGATAAGCAAAGTTTGACCGGAAAACGGACGACTTTAGAATAAGTCGTCTGGCTGGACGACTTTAAATTAAGTCTGATGGAAAAAGTTAAAATTAAAGTTTTATTTTTCAATTACAAAACTAACCTAAGACGACTTATCCGTAAGTCGTCTCGAACTAATAAAATATTGAAATTTTAACTTTCCCAGAGACGACTTACTGCTAAGTCGTCCAGGAAAAGTCAAATATCTGACACAATTCGGTCAAATGCAAAACTAGCCCGTTTTTTCTAGATGAGTTACTTATAAGTAGTCTAGTTTTTTTTTAAACATACAAAGCTGGACGACTTAGAGTAAGTCGTCCGTTTGACCAGAAGACTTATCCGTAAGTCTTCTACATCTAGAAGATTTACAGGTAAGTCTTCTACGCGAACATATCTGTTAAAAATACCAGTTTCATACCTTAAACTAGGTGTGATGACTTCCTTAGCACACAAAGTCTTCTCCAACCACCCAGAACATCAAACGAAAGTAACCCACAAAGAATTGTATGCTTAAATGGCTCTATCAATCATAAAAAAAGTTGGAATCAAAAGCTTGGGTTTTTTCGTATGAATATGGAGACAAAGTGAAAGAGATTTTGGTTTTAGTTCATAACAATTGAGAAAGAGAGAGTGTAAATCGATTGTAGGTGCATTAAAAGCTTCAAACTAGTACAAAGTTGTTGGGTGTATTCATGGCAATGAGAATGTTGTAAATACTTGAAGATGATGAGGTTGAGAGAGTAAAAAAGCCATTTTTGAAAAAACATTACAAAAAGAAATTAATGACATTTTCGTAGATAAAATGAAGATGTGGGGTGAATCTATATTATAATGATATAGTTTAAAGGCTCCTTAAGGTGTCCACATAGGCAGATTGTGGGCCCCACATTTTTGTATTAAAATAGATAGTGTTTCTAAAATGGCTAAAAACAAAGAATATCAGTTTAGCCGAGTGGTCTAAGGCCCCATGTTTGGTCTGCATGGGCATGGGTTCAATTACCACTGCTCTCATGCTTTTATGCCTTTATTATGTTTTTATGCCTTTATTATGTTTGGGTAATTGTCATATAGGCTTATTGTTTTTTAGGCCTAACAGAGTAGCGACAAAACATGTCCCTCCTTTTGTGGTCGAGATGTTTCCGTCGTTGACGGTTCCTGTTCCGGCGCGAACGAATGTGAAACTCCATGCCTTCAACACTCAACTCATTCAATGCAGAAGAGACACCTCCTCTTCCTTAACGCGTTCTCCATCCTCCTATATATTGAGGTCTTCTGAGGTGAGATTTCCTTTCACTTTAGACTCTTCTTCACATCTTCTTAATCCTTTTCTCTATGCAAGATGTAACGAAATGACTTCTTCAGGTGCTATCGTCGCTCAAGCCGACGTGGTCTACTCCAGATTCAACTGTCTCCACCTTGGAAGGATTTCTCAATTTGTTGTTGGTTGTATGATCCGGTTCTGGGATTCTCGAAATATCAAAAAGAATGGCGAGTTCATGGGGATTACGGTTCTCCTCTTAGATGAAACAGTTCGTTATTTGTTACTGTTTTTTGTTTTGTTTTATGGTCATATCTCATGTTTATGTTTCTTCCAATATGAAATCGTCTGGAGCCAAATTTAAAAATTGATTGCAGGACTCGGTGATTAACGGGTTCATCCCCGCTAACCGGACCAGCCACTACCGTCCCTTTTTGAAAGTCGGTTCTATTGTGAGATTGGACCGTTTTCAAGTTGCAAGTTGTCCAGACGGACGCTCATGTGATCAAAGCTGATCGATTCATGGTCAATTCAAGTGCTTGCAAATACCAACCTAAAGCTTTCAGGTTTGTGTATCATGTTAGTAGAGACGGATACGGTGATGTTTAGGTTATCTTTAACGTAGGACATGGCTAAAACATACTGCTTTATAGCTGATTAGTTAATTATTAGTTTATGTTTCAATGGGTTGATGAAATTGTCTACTTATTCTATTCACAACAGAGACGTCACTGTGTATTTATCTTTGTGGGATGAGGCTGCCTTGAGTTTTATGGGCATCTTGAAAGAAAGGGGATAAAACCAAGTCTGTGATGTTGGTGACCACGGTTAATCCTAAGCTGTTTGGAGGTAAGGTGCATTTGCTATATGATTCATAGAAAGAGGTTAACATATAATATTAGAACTGGTCTTTATATATATGGTTTTATCTGACAAGTTTTCTTTAAACAATCAGGCAACCTGTATTTGAACTCCACGCAAGGAACTAGATTTTTCTTTGATGCTAACATCCCTGAGATAACAGAGTTTGTCAGCATGTATGAACTGCATACTCAAGTTACTACTTAGTTTCTCCGTATTTTGTGACCATTTAGATGAACCGTGTAACATATTTTACTCTTCAACATAGAAATTTATTTGTCTATATCTGTCATGTAACAGATTTTACTTAATTTCTAGGTCATCTTTAGTGTAGCTTTTTCTTCAGCATGGTATAAAAAGACCATAAACTAAGTTGTATGTTGTTGATTACTTTTAGCAGTGCAGCTAAAAAATGATTTCAGCTACAAAAGAGCATATTCTGATTGCATTTTGTATTAGGCACTACCCTATAGGAAAGAAACGCTGATTGTATCTCCATGGCCACAAAATTCACTTCCAAGAAACATTGAATCAATAAAAAGATTTGAGAATTTACCAGCTCGGGTCAGTATAAATATCTGCCTTCATATATTCTTTTAAAGGATAAGGGTTCAGAACATGTTGACACCCTGCATGTTTAATTTCCAGACAAGAGCAATTAGAAATGTACGAGCAGAGTATTCAGTGGAACCGGTAAAACGTATATCTGCCTCAGTTGTTGGAAGTGTAGAGGTAGTTGGCTACATCTCGGTCAGTAACTTTGTCTTTTGTGGTAGCATGGCATCCTTATCGAAATATGTTTATTATTTGAGTTTCCCTTTGGTGTATTTGTCTCTCTGTGCAGAAAGAAAATGAGGTGTTAACTCTTCTATCAAGGCTTGACTTAAACAACGTCCATTTTACCAACACTCCTCCTGGTAATATAATAATATTTAACTCATGTTACTCTCTTTTGTCTCAACTCTTTCAACTCTTGGTCACCACAATCATGGTTGGTCTTCTTCTTTAAGGTGATGCAAATCTCTCAATCCACGTTGCAGCCAGTGAAGGACTAGAGGCATATCTGCCACTTGCTGCCATGGTTGATATAGCCTCTGAAGTCCAACGCATTGACAACATCTTCTACAGAGAAGCCTAAAATGGCCTTTCACGATCAAATGGTATCTTATTTACTATCTCCACCTATGCATTCCGCTTGAACTCCTGCCTCACAGTTTTTTTTTTAAATTCAAAAAAAAAGAAAGATCAACTAAAACGTTCAATTTTAGTTAACATAAGCTAATAACATTTCAAAAACAACCTGAAATCATGAATACACAATCACAGATTTGGAATTGGTTTAACTACAACACAATGATAACAACAGAATCGACAAAAATAACAAACTCAAACCTTTGGCATTGCAAGTTCCCAAGCCTCCGAGACATCCAACAATTAATGATTACGGAATGATGCAGAAGCGCCGCAAGATGGTGTAAGCAAATATCTCTTCACTGGCACTTTAACACAAACTATCGTCTCCTAATTCACACACTACAACGCTGAAAAGTCAAGGAATTGTAGGACACTATGAGGCTCTCCGGAGGGCGGAAAGAGATTCAACCTAAACGGTCTTCTCATAGTCAAAGTTGCATCCAGACTCAAACCCCATCAGAGTTGAAGCCCAAGTAATTTAAGAACTCAATATTAATTAGTTTCTCAGTTTTACAATTTATTGTCATATGACTATTTCGATATATGAAATTGTAGAAAGCTTCCAACAAAAAAAGTTCTAATATTTAGATACAAAATCAAACCTCATGAACTTTTTAAAAGAAAACTTATTAATTGTTCATATATATTGTTAAATTTGGAAATGGAAAACATTTTCACTACCACAGTTTCATTAGTATAACTACAACTTAAAAAGTTCGGTTAACTATGATCATGAGATCAATACTACAGTAAGTGGTCGACCGAAGCATTATAAATATAAGATATGCAACTAACCTCAAATAAAAATCCACTATAAATACTTATGTCTTAAACAAGAATTGTGACTTCCAAAATTTTTTTCCATCATCATCGTAGACACGATGGCAACCAACACAATGCTAAGTTAGTCAGTAACACAAAATTTAACAAACAAAACTAAACACAAACTACCAAAAACAAAAGCATCAAAAATGTCTCCGGCTCCGCGCTTGCGCTGAGATTATGCAACTAGTAGAACAAAAAGAAAAATGAGACAAAAGAAGAAGTTAGTTTTGTGTTTGACTTTGAGTTGTAAGTCAATTTTGCAAAACCCCTTTTTTTTTAAAGATATTGGTTTATTGCTATGTCAAAACTTTTATGTTTATATTTGAGAAAAGAGAATTATCTAGTGTATATGGTTTTAACTTTACAGGGAATATAAATATATACAAAATTGTTTTACCAACAAATACATAATTTGTATGTAACTTTATTTTAAATTAATGAAATTTCTTTTGAACAACATAGAACTTTCAGATCACTTTAAGAAACTACTTAGCAAACGCCTACTCGATTAAACATAGCGTGGTACTTAAAACTGAATGAAACTTTGAGTATATATTAGAAAGACAAATATCTTAATTTACAAATTTAAATAACATAGGACTATTTTACATTTAAAGGAAACTAAAATGAGAAATGCAGTTGGGCGAGTTAAAGACTTTGCTTTAGAATTTGGGAAAATTAGTTTTTAGACCAAAAAATGGTAACTTTATTTCATTAGACTATTTTCATATACTTTTTCTTCCATTAGATTAATTTTTTTCAAAATAACAATAATTCCCTTAACTTTAATTAAAGTGATGTCAGAAATAATAATTAAAGTAATTAAAACAAAAGAAAATATTAAAAATTAAAATGTTGTAAAAAATATTAAAATGTTGTAAAAAGTAATCAAAGTAATTCAAATATGGAAATTGGATATTTTCAAATATTTTCTTGTTATTTTTTTGGAACTGATTGTCCTTATCCGTAGAATATGTACTCTACTATATCTAGAATACAATAATAATGTTTGAAATCAATTTTACCGCTTTCAGATTTATAGTAATGTGTATTCTGGTTTCTAGTGCTTTTAGATTTTTAAATTTATAAGTAATGTGTAGATTCCAATTTCTACTCATTTTAGAGGGATATGTTAAGCTCAAAATGTGTATACCAAATAACTTTATATTAGTATTATATACGTAGAACATGTGTTATGAACGTAGTAGATTCAATGAAAAAATGGATTTCATTTTCTACTTCATAGAATGTCACTTCTATTTTAGGTAAACGTAATCTGAAATTATGATTTAAACATTTTTAGAACTTGAAAAGTACCACTAAATTAGATATAGAAAAAACTCTAGCCGCTCTGTGGCGATTATGGCGATTATGGAGGCGAACCTGAAGATTCAAGGCGGCGATCTCCCGATCTCTGTTTGATCTGCCACTCGGAGATCACACAGTCCCTACACCGGAACGATCTTTGTCGTCTGTGTGTGTCGACAATCCCGGCGTCTTCTGTCGACAATCCCGGCGTCTTCTTCAATCCTTGGAGACGTAATCCCGGTGGAGGCTCTTACGTAATCCCGGCGGCTGTTGGTATTTGTGTGTCGACAATCCCGGCGTCTTCTTCCTTGGAGTCGTAATCCCGGCGGAGGCTCTATTACGTAATCCCGGCGGGTGTTGATATTTGTGGGTCGACGTGGTCTTGTTCTGTTACCGGTGTTTCTCCTAAGCTTGTTCTGTTACCGGCGTATCTCCCAAGCTCGTCTTCTACCCGGCGTGGTTCGATAATTTGAAGGAGACACGTTCCTTTGGTGATCGACGATAAAGCGTTGTACCATAACCCGGTTCTCTAGTACGGGGATATGGGTTCGACTCGATATTCATCTGCTTCTCAGGCGGATCGACGTGGAAAAAGAATGATCGACGACGATGATGATGAGCCCATAAGGCTTACGGTTCATGAAGATGCAAATGTAATCAAGGATTTCCGTCTTTCACTGATCGGCAAGATACTCAACCCTAGAAAACAAAAGGTCGAGAAGCTTATTTAAAGGATGCCTGGACAGTGGGGAATGGAAGATAAGATCATTGCCAATGATCTAGGGAATGGGAAGTTCCTTTTGAACTTCACTTCAGAGGAGGATTTGAACTCTGTTCTTCGACAGGGTCCTTTTCATTATAACTTCTGTATGTGCGTATTGGTTCGATGGTCACCGGTTGTTCATGACGATTACCCATGGATTATCCCATTTTGGGTTCAGATAACTGGCTTTCCATTACACTTGTGGACTGATCGAAACTTACGCGAATTAGGTGATAGGCTTGGTCATGTGGATACATTGGAGCTTTCTGAGGGTCGTATGCTCATAGAAATAGATTCCCGTAAGCCATTGAAGTTCTCACGGAAAGTGCAAACGTCGGAGGGAGATGAATTCACCATTACAATATCGTATGACATGCTCTTTAAGCATTGTGAGACTTGTGGATTGATGTCCCATGAAAAGGCGTACTGCCCAACACGTGACATTCAATCTAGAGTGCAGATTCCCATGGATCGTGCTGGGGGAGTGTTTTCCCGTGTGCAAAGCCCTCCCAACGGTACAGGAGTGATCCGCCAACCTGTTTCCCAACGTGTGCAAAGTCCCTCTCGTCGCGGGCCTTCCTTTCCCCCAGGACAAGACCGGCAAGTGCGACATCAAACTCAGGTGGAGTACAGACGCGGTCAGGGACGCACTGACAGGGTTATTAGACATAATGATAGATATAGAGGATCTACTTATGGCAGACCGAGACACACTTCAGGTCCCTATGACCGAAGGAGTGATCGGAGAAGTGAGCATCAGTGGAAGATAAAAGAGAAGGCCCCATCTTCTAACGATGGTGACAATAGTTCATCTAAGGCTCAACACACGACCAAGCATCATGCTTTACTCACTGCATCTCACGACAGTCAAGCTAATGACGAGGAGGAGAGGTTGAGAAAGAGTACTCATACTGGTACTGCGTTTGAGACCAAACGTTTGGCGAGTAAAATTGTCACGCCTTCGGCTGACGCATCGATTTTGAAGAGTTATGTAACAACAAGGAACAAGGGGATTGCTAAATCGCTGAATTTCTCGTATGATGATGACCAGGAGTTAGATGGAGAGGACTGAATGATTGATGCTCTTACTGATATGGACACTTTGGAAAATCAGGGCGACGGCATGCTCGAGCTGGCGCATAACGAAGATGTGCTTAATGACGATGATCTCTTAGGTGAGGAGCTACGAGAGGCTGAGGAGGTTACCAACGGTGCGCAACCGGAGTGCAAGGAGAAAAGGGAAGTAAAGACAGGAAACACATCGGGTCGAAATAGAAGACATGGTGGAGGATCTATTGCCCCTTTGGGCATTCAGTCCAAGAAATTTGAGTTCCTCCGTAGGGGTTCTCCAAGTAAGCGATCAAAACCCAGCTCCAGGGATTCTGGAGGCTCTAGATCACATCATAGGCATGGGCAACTAAGGATTCGAGACGCGTCTACAGCAAATGAGGTTTCGATGGATTCCAAAAACTCATCCCACCCTCATCCATGAGGACAATCAGTTGGAACTGTCGAGAGATTGGAAGCGACCTCACAGTTCGACGCCTAACGGAGATGTGTCAGAAACATCGCCCAGGATTTGTGTTTCTATCTGAGACGAAGAACAGAAGGCTGCTGTTGCAAGACATTCAGGCCGACTTAGGATTTGATCGTTTATTTACCGTTGAGCCACTTGGACTCAGCGGAGGTTTAGCTTTATTTTTTATGGATGATTTTCAAGTTAATATTTTATTTTCAAATAACAGAATGATTGACATTGAGTCAGTCATTGATGGAATAAAAGTCTACATGACATTTGTTTATGGGGATCCTGTTTTAGAACGAAGAGATCTTGTGTGGGAACGTCTTACGCGTTTCTCAACAAATAGGACCGGTCCTTGGTTTATGATAGGAGATTTTAACGAAATAACATGTCATGAGGAGAAGGAAGGTGGTAGACAACGTACAGATAGCTCTTTTCTGCCATTCAGGCAAATGCTAAGTGATTGTGGGATGCTGGAATTTCCCTGCACAGGCAACATGCTATCGTGGGTTGGTAATAGGGTAGGGAGGACGACTGTTCGTTGCCGCCTTGATAGGGCCATTGGAAATGAGGATTGGCATGAAAAGTTCCCTCACTCCAAAGTGAAGTATCTGAGATTGTGGGGATCGGATCATCGTCCGGTCCTAGCTGACATTCTTAAAAAGAAACCTAGACGAGCAAAGAACTTCAAATTTGACAAGAGATGGTTGGATAATGATGAGCTCAGGGAGATTATACTTGAGGGCTGGAAATCGCCTGATCTCCCACCAGATGCAAGTATTATGGAGCACATTGCAAGCTGTAGGCGCGCTTTAAGCGAATGGAAAAAGCAGCATAATCTGAATTCCGAGAAAACAGTGGAGGAGCTTAAGGAAAAGGTGGACAGATTATCTTCAAACGATGATGCCACTACAGAGGAGATTGCAGCAGCTATTAAGGAACTATCTGACGCTCTTAAGGCGGAGGAAATGTTCTGGAAACAAAAGTGTCGAATTTTCTGGCTGAGAGAGGGAGATAGGAATACCAAGTTTTTCCACAGCCTTACAAAGCAAAGGCGGGCAAGGAATAGGATTACCCAATTATTGGATGCTGATGGAAATGTTGTGGAGGATGAGGAAGGACTAGTAGCCATTGCTACAAATTATTTTAGACATCTATTTCAAACATCCAACCCTGAGGCAATAGAGGAGGCACTCTCGGAAGTATCAGCCACGATTACTCTATCTGATAACGAGGCTCTCACAGCTCCTGTCACTGAATGGGAGGTGAAATTGGCTCTTTTCGCGATGCACCCGGAGAAAGCTCCAGGACCGGATGGGATGACGGCGTTGTTTTACCAGAAGTTCTGGGATATTGTTAAGGATGATTTAACTCTTATGGTTAATCAATTTTTATTTGAGGGAACGGTTCCGGTAGGTTTAAATGATACAAACATCTGCCTGATTCCAAAAGTGGATAAGCCAAATCAGATGAGTCAACTACGGCCTATTAGCTTATGCAATGTCAGCTATAAGATTATCTCTAAGGTTTTATGCCAGAGAATGAAAAAGTTCCTCCCGGCCAGGATCTCAGAAACCCAGTCAGCCTTTGTTGCTGGGCGACAGATATCAGATAACATTATGATAGCTCAGGAGTTGTTCCATGCTTTACGAACAAAACCTAGCGGCCGGAATAAGAGGATGGCTATTAAAACTGATATGAGCAAGGCCTATGACAGGATGGAGTGGTCCTTCATTGAGGCCACTATGAGAAAGATGAGATTTTCTGAAGTCTGGATTACTATGATAATGAGATGCGTTACATCAGTTAAGTATAAGGTCCTCATGAATTGACAGCCAAGAGGAAATATCATTCCAGAGAGAGGTTTGAGACAGGGAGATCCCTTGTCACCTTTCATTTTTATTCTGTGCACGGAAGCGCTCGTTAGCCTTCTAAATCACGCAGAGAGCCAGGGAAAGATAACGGGGATGCGCATCACACGTGCGTGTCCCTCGGTATCACACCTTCTCTTTGCTGATGATAGTCTGTTTTTCTGTAAGGCGGACCCCCGTGAATGTGAAGAAGTAATGAAAGTGGTCAAGGTATATGGACAAGCTTCAGGACAATGCATTAATTTTGATAAGTCTTCTTTACTCTTTGGTAAAAGAATAGGTCAGGATATGAGACAAGAGATTAAAGATACGCTTGGGATTCAGAGTGAAGGTGGAATGGGGACATATCTAGGCATACCAGAGGATATCAGTGGATCAAAATGTAAGCTTTTTGCTTTTCTCAAGGACAAGCTGAGAAATAGAGTGAAGGGTTGGACTGGTAGATGGCTTTCCAAAGGCGGAAAAGAAGTTATGATAAAATCAATCCTCCTAGCTCTTCCGACATATGTAATGTCTTGTTTCCTTCTCCCCTTGGAGATATGTGAGAATCTAGCTAGTGCCATTGCACAGTTTTGGTGGAGTTCTAATCCGCCAAAAAGGGGCATTCATTGGTCGTCATGGTACAAAATGTGCTTACCCAAATATGAAGGTGGAATTGGTTTTAAGATGATCCACGAGTTTAACCTTGCGCTTCTTGCGAAGCAAATGTGGAGACTGGTGCAGAACCCGAATTCTCTGGTAGCTCGTGTTTTACGAGGCCGTTATTATAGATTGAGTACGCCGTTGCGTCAGTCTGCTGTTAGTAGCCCATCTTATGTGTGGACAAGCATTTCGGCGGGAAGAGAGCTGTTATTACTAGGAATCAGGCACAAAGTACACTCCGGCTATGAAGTGAGAGCTTGGGAGGATCCTTGGATTCCTACTATACCTGCGAGACCTGCAATTTCCCTAGCTCCGGTCATGCATCCAAATATGCGAGTGAGCGATTTGATTAATCAAACAACGAAGAGTTGGGATGATAGGCGATTACATGATTATACTGCAGCAGCAGATATACCATTGATCAAGAGTATGGCTATTAGTTCTACGCATCGACGGGATACGTATTGCTGGAGTTATACAAGGAATGGACAGTATACAGTAAAATCTGGTTACTGGGTGGCAAGACATATCTTGAGGAAGGAAGAGGGAACGGACGTCTGTGAGCCCAGCATCACTAAACTTCAAGCACATGCTTGGAAGGTTAGAGCCCCTCAAAAGATCTGTCATCTTATGTGGCAGTTGATAACGGGACATGTTGCAGTTACGAGCATTTTAAACTACAGACACATGAGATGTGACAACCATTGTCCTCGATGTGGGAACCAGAGGAGACGATCAATCATGCAATATTTGAGTGCCCACCTGCTCTACAAGTTTGGGCGCTATCATCTACGCCTTCCAATCCAGCTTTGTTCCCAGTCCAAAGTCCGTATGCGAATATGGATTATTTGTTCTGGAGGAAGAATGCGATAATGGAACCGGAATTGGACAGGGATCCTTATCCTTGGCTAATCTGGTACATATGGAAGGCTAGGAATGACAAGCTATTCAGAGGTATTGATAGGGATCCGTTGGAGGTTGCACGTTATGCAGAGAGTGAATGTCAGGCATGGTTCAAAGAAAATGAGCAGGAAATCCCGCCATCCATTGGGAACGGAACAGAGGATGAGCAGACCTTAAGTTTGGCGAATATATGTATGGTAGATGGCTCTTGGACCTCTACAAATATTTTCAGTGGATGTGGATGGGTTCTGAATGACAATTTCGGAAAGGGTGAATTAATGGGCTTGCGCAATTTTGATCGAGTGGAATCGGCGTTGCATTCAGAACTGGAAGCACTGCGGTGGGCAATGGAGAATATGCTTCAACATTCGCCATGTCAGAGCTTTGGCACTGATTGCAAGGAGATGATTGAGATGCTTAAGAACCCTAACGCATGGCCGAGCTTCTCAACAGAATTGGAAAAGCTGGAGACTCTGAAGATTTGTTTTCCTGCCTTCAAGATCATTTATATTCCTAGATCGCAAAATGGTGTTTCTGATTCTCTTGCTAAGACAGCTAGGTCCTTTTATCGTAAGCTTGTGTACGTTGGTTGTTCTATTCCGGTCTGGATTCCCAGACCACCTCAAGTTCTTTGAGTAATAGATCAGCCGTTTGATGTCAAAAAAAAAAAAAAAAAAAAATTAGATATAGAAATTTTATCAGTAGTTACTATTTTTCTAAGTTTTTTTTGTTTATAAAATTATTTATTTAATTTATTTTGAAAAATACTAAAGAGCATTAGAAGCAAAAATGGTACAAATATGAGATTAGCCTAATAAAACATAATTACCATTTTGGCCTAAAAAACAATGTTCTCTTAGAATTTTAGTACATTTTGTTTTAAGCTTGAAGCGTAGTCAAAGAGACGTCTTTTCTCTGTCCAACACAAACGGTAAGATGTTTTGAGTTATTTTCAACAACATTTTATCGTACGGCCAATACCTTGTGGTTGAGTGGTAAACCTAACATATTTCAGGCTCGCTTAATTTGCTTGATTTATTTGATGTCTGAAACTAATTTATATTGTTTATGAACATCTATATGGATATGAACGTTTGTTGTCGACCTATTTATATATTCGAATATAAAGTCTATATGTTGACTATACCTTTATGTCTAGGTCATTCCATAAATTCGAGATATTCCTGACTAATTTAAAAAATTATTTTATCATTTTTTCTCAAAAAAATATTTTATCGTATGTTGGAATCAACAATGAAAATAATGTAAATATTTAGCACTAAGCCCCCCCCCCCCCCCACCAAAAAAAATATCTATATAGGAATCATCTAAATAATGATCTTACATTATAACAAACTAATGATATTGGGTTAATATATTTTGATGCGTACATATCAGAGCAACCAATGGCGGAGCCATCTTGTTAGAATGTGGGTCAATTGATCCATGTGAATTTATAAAAAAAAAAAAAAAAATTACATGTATATTTCTTTGGAAAAAATGTAAAATTTAGTTAATTAACTTTTATAGTATATTTTAGTTATGAATTGAATCTCCTGATAAATTTAACTAGCTCCACCGGTGAGATCAACCCACTCAATAAAAGGGGAGGGTTGAAAAAAAGAGTTTAAGTTATCATCTTCAGATGACGCACCATCTGAGTCGTCGAACATATCAAATCAGTTATCAAATTCACTGTTTTCTTCGCCTTCTTCATCTTCTCCAACATATTTCTGTTTTTCTTCGTCCAAGATATTAGAGAAGGTATTCTCATTGTCGTTCTTTTCCTCCTCCAAACTAAAACCATCGTATCTAGATTCAACTTCTGAGACTTCTGCTTCTGAGCTGAAACTGTATAATATATTACTCTTCTCTCCCGCTCCGTCTTTCCGGCTGATCTCATCATCCTCGTTATCTGTAATCTCTACAAGATACGTAATCTTTCGGTTTTCCTTAGGCTTAAAAATATTTGCAATTGACGAGTATTGGAGATGTAAACTGGTGGCGTGTCGTGAGCCATTGTTTTCAAAGCTTTATTCGAGAACTGGTAGCTTAGCTGAATCTGATGGCTCACCTCATTCAATCCGTAATCATCGAGTACTGACTTTGCGAGTTTGTCGTGTGTTGTTTTCTCATCTGCATGCAGAACAATACATCCTCTATTGTCGGGTGTGAACACATATCTGTTTTTCTTAATCCAGTTACCTGAAACAATAATTACTGGATCCATAAGATTTTAGAGAAAGAGAAGAAGGTGAAGAACATATAGCGGCGTCTGTACCATAAACCCTAATTTCGTTGTTGTAGTTAGTAATGACATGGAAAATAAAAGTTGACATGGATGATGACATGGAAAATCAGTAATTCAGCCACCAAACGAACATTTAAGTCAGCCATTATAAGTCAGCCACTAAATACACCGTAAGTCAGTCAAAACGTGATAACTATTTTAGTAATTAACTTTTTATTAACAATCAGCCATAACAAAGATGAAACGCAAGAAGTCAGCTGTATCGTTAAATAAACCAGCCGGAAAATGAATGTTATTCTAGTAATTAATCTTTCGCTAAAAAGTCAGCTGTAAATAAGCTGAATTTATTGTTACTCCACTTTACTACGGCTGATTAAATATAACTCAGCTGTAAAAATATCTCATAACTCGGCCGGTCGACGATCAATTAACCAGCCGCGATAGTTAACTCAGCCGTATGGTAACTAGAACTCAGTCGGATTTTCCAGGAACCAGTCTAAAGATGTATAAGTCAGCCGTAATATCTGACCGTAACTCAGCCGTTATCACATAAACCAGCCATATTTTTTTAAGTCAGCTGTAACGATCGACTGAGTTATGTTCATGACTCAGCTTATTTCTCATAAGTCAGCTAGATTATTTAAGTCAGCCGCAACGCACCTATATCTCGGCTGTAACGAAGTTCATGTACTATTGCGGCTGAGTTTTATGCCGCATTCTTACGTGGAGCCGTTTTTTTGCCTACGTTGCACAAAAAAGTAATGGCATTCCTGTAAATAAGTTTTTTCTCACAACGTAAAAAAAAGGTACGCTGGGTATTAAAAAAAGATAGTAATAAAAAAAAGTTTTGTATGGTTGTGATAATAATTAATAAAATTCATACTAGTTGAGTTAAATTCCCTAAAATATATGTTACGGTGAAGTGCTTATGAATTTAAAGTTTTGATAATCAATGGGATGTTCCTTTAGAGAATATCATATCACCGGCTCTATCAAAGACTATGTGGTACATTGAACTTAAAAAGGATGTACAAAGTACATATAACGTATTTATAGGTGAGTTGACGAGGAAGATGCTTAAATAGGGATTTTGTATTGGTCATGACTTCAGAGTTTAGAACCACACATGCATGCACAATAAATACTTTCCTCTGCGTCATCATCTTTACGTCATCGCTTATACGCAATGCACAATAAATACCTTGTAAATAATTTATAGTTTATATATAAGGGCCAATTTGCCTAATATTCTTAAGGGAATCGTTTATTAAGAATATAGTCATAGTATTTTGATTTGACATTTTCACACGCATCGTGACGATATTAGCCTTTCACTCACGTATGAGTGATTATGAGGCGAGTGGAGTGAAGTGAGCCATGAAAAGCATAACAACTATGTTACGAGAAAGCAGAGGCTATGTAATAAAGTGTACTATACTTTAACTGAGGATAGTATACACTATGGTTGGCAACATATGATAATATCTGAAAAAACGGAGTTCTTGTAACTGTAAATAGGACGTACAAAACAGAGTTATTGTAACTGTAAATAGCACTGAGAAGCATATATAGAAAGTGCTTAGTATAATAATTAATAGCCAACATACAATATATGATAAAATAAGGTTCAGATAAGAGGAGACATGAAATACGGCGGGAGTTAATTATAGTAAACTATAGTAGACGTGGAATAATATAGTGCATATAACATGTTAACCTGACCGACTGTTCACCATACCGAGAAAAGGAAGACTATACTATAGGGGTAATAGTATAGTAAAAATGAAACAATTTCAAATATCAGACAAAAGGACTTACGGACTACAGGGTACATGAAATAATACAATTTGTATTATCGCTAGAAGTTATTGACGCATGTGCGTAAGTGGAATGAGCAGGGGATCGTCAGTAAATAACAATGGCAATAGAAAATGGGAAACAACTTGGACATGTATGAAGTAAAGAAGAACCGACGTCAATATGCGTTATCGTGTAAATTGTACTATACTATACATGTGATAGTATGTAGCATGGTTCTAAGAAGAAAATATCATATGAACCGAAGGATTGTCATGTAGATTGTACTATACTATAATGTGGATAGTATAGGGCATAATAATTTGAAGACAATATCATGTTAAATGAAGGATTTCTTGTACGTGAAGAGCTAATTCCTTAAATAAACAATATTTTTTATCCGTCACCAGCTGATGGGACAATATCTGATGGCAAAACATGACTGAAAATGTATGGCTCCCCATTAACATAATTTGCCTAAACTGAGACTCTGCAATCTTCTCCTGCCGCGCATCAGACAAAGACTCTTTTATCACCTCCACCCATCTCAAATTGAAGTAGTTGTTTATTCTCTTCCGACCAGTGGGTTCGAACCCCGTCTCAAACAAGCGCTGCGGTAAGCCAAACTCCTCCATAATCTACAAGAAAAAGTAAAACATTATAAACCGTACAATATACAAGAAAAGCCAAAAACAAGTAACTTGACAACAAACTTGTAAACACCACTATTATCTAACATCATATTGTCAAGGTAATCTATCTATACTATAAGGTCTTTCAAATAGTATAGCCCACCAATGGAATATATCGATGTCAAATACTATCTCTACTATAAACATTTTCCAATAAGATAGGCCTCCTAGACTATACACATATACTCAAACAACAATACTTACCTTTTTGGCATCTTAATATAGCTATACTATAAACATTTTCATATAGTATAGTCCATATTTGATGCACATAGTACCGCTACTATACATGTTTTCAAATAGTATCCATACTATATACGTTGTCCAATAGTATAGGCCACCTACTCTATACACATATATACATGTTAGCAAACATATTACGATCTATACACAAATATACAAGCGACACATATATACTATACTAGGGTTACAATAGTTTAGATTCTTGAGGTTAGAAATCTATGCACATATGTACATGTTAACACAAGAAACCAAGAGTAAGCTACTACGACAATGGTCAAACAGTTTAAACTGTTAACACATAGTCCAGTCCTATACTTGTATCATGATTCTCGAAAAAATGTAATAACCAAAGTCTCCTCCTGTACTAACCCAAAACTCAAACAACAATACTTACCATTTTGGCATCTTAATGAAGCTATACTATAAACATTTTCATATAGTGTAGTCCACATTTGATGCACATAGTACCACTACTATACATGTTTTAAAATAGTATCCATACTGTATACGTTGCCAATAGTATAGGCCACCTACTCTATACACAGATATACATGTTAGCAAACATATTACGATCTATACACAAATATACAGGTGACACATATATACTATACTAGGGTTACAATAGTTTAGATTCCTGAGGTTAGAAATCTATGCACATATGTACATGTTAACGCAAGAAACCAAGAGTAATCTACTACCACCATGGTCATACAGACTATACTGTTAACACATAGTCTAGTCCTATAATTGTATCATGATTCTCGAAAAAATGTAATAACCAAAGTCTACTCCTATACTAACCCAAAACTTGAACATTCTATACTACAAACACATATCTATAGAAACATCATTATCCTCAACACATCAGTTGGTCTGAGAACCACAAATCGGAAACTCAGCTTTGAAATACATTCCGGCAACACCGTAAACTAATATTCAACCAACAACCCAAGTCATAACCAACAATAATCTCACTTTTTCATAATAAGGTATATCAGACTATATGCAACTGCGTTTTGGGGGAAAGAAAAAATATAACCATTACCGACAAAATGTTCTAACACAATTGCTGGAATTGTGCCGGAGGGACTTAAATCGAGTACTTAGTAAAGGTAATCACAAAGTTTACCTTTCAGATTTTGATGTTTGTGACTTCGGCTCCGATGATTCGTAATCCTACTCCGTCTCAATCGGTTAGAGAAACCAATTCTCGGCCATCGTCCTCTCCGATGTGGTGTCTCCGCCGTAAGAATCGTTCGCAGATGTCTGAAGTCTTAACTGACGGTTATTGTAATTTTGTAAGCGGGAAAGTGAATGATGATTTTTAGGGTTAGATAATGAGGGAAAGGAAGATGTACACGCGCAGGAAAGGGACATAATGACCATTATATGCAATATTATGTATCATACCCTATCCATGGGCTTACTATGGGTATGAAATTTTTTTTTCCAATACTAATTGTTATTAGCCCAAATTTCCCTATATATAAATATATAAATTCAGGGAAAATATTTTTCTTTTAAAGGAGATGTAACACGAGTCCATGGCCTAAAAAGGAATCCATCAACAAATAATACAAATAAAGTTAAATATATTCATTAGCCACCTTCCCTTTTAGAGTCTTATATATTGCATGCCCATATAATGTATAAACGTTCTATTGGATAGGAATTGACCTGTATGATAGAGATTTTTGTTGGAGGCTTATGTGATATATCGCATCAAATAGGAACTGGACATAACTAGATGACAAAAAGAAAGAGGCTTTGCATATGAATATGACAGAATTTTGAGCGTGTAAATTAAAAAGATTGTGGGTTCTACTTTTGGTACTTCTTCTGATCTTGATAGATTGAAACGTCTTTTTATATTGATCGTAAACGTCTTTTTATGGCCTTATAGTAGTTGAAATAAACAGAAAATATTATTTCAGCAAATAAATCAATACGAAAGACAGAATTGCACAACCGACGTCAGTAAAATATCTCCAATTCACTACTATTTTTCATTTCTATAATAACATTTAAAGGTGAAATTATTCCAATTCACTTCTATTTCTTCCTCTATAATAGAGATTTCTAATTTTTTCTCTATTTATAGAGGAACAAAATAGCATTTCTCTATTTTTTACTCTATATGTAAAAATTCTTATTTAAAAAAAATATATTAAAATATATGCCATTTCTATTATAGAATTTTTCTATTTTAAAAATGAATATAACAAAATACATTGAATATGGTCTAAGGAAATAAAGGTTTCTTTGTGCTATCATATAATCAAATCTCGAATGGATGAAACAATTCACTGAGTTGGGTGCTACAAAATAAACAGTTGTTTTCTTGACTAAAAGTCTAAGATACTGATACAACCAAAATCTAACCTATATTCTAATTAAATTGGCAGGTCGTCACTTGTGTATGTTTTGTCTTTGAGGCCTGAAAGTTAGAAGTAGACAAGTGTCTATTAAAGACAATGAGATCTGATTCACTTCTAAGTACATACACTTAATCGAGAGTGTTGCTTTCCCAAGAACTATGGATGCAACTATTTCTGTGCCTTTGTGTAAAATAGGGGTGGGCACAATTAGTTGCTACTCGGCTTGTATTCGCTACTTGATTTGTACTTGGCTCTTAAAGTCAAGTACTCATTTTGTTCAAGTCAGGTATCAAATCGTTTATTTCAATTACTTACAAGTACAAGACAAATACCAAGTATTAAAATAAAAGTGACTACTTGACGTTGTTGGCTTATTACTCGTGACTTATTACTTGATTTATTACCCATTTTTTAGTTTTAGACAAAAAAATCTCTAAATTATAATCAAATTACTTGGTTATAAAATAAATGAACTAAAAAAGTGATATATTATGGAAATATTTTAGAGTTTCTTTTAATTCTATATTTATCATATATCAATTTAAAACATATAAAACGTAAATACATATTTTTTATTAAAAAAATTTAGATTATAATTATAACTATCTAATTTTTTTTTTAAATTCATATACAAGGTTTAAGTAGCAAAAATTAATAAACTATTATTAAATAATTTATAAATAATTATATAATCATTTATAAATTAGTTCAAAAGCAATAAATAGTAAAACAAAGTAAGTACTTGCAAGTATACAGTTTTTTAGCAAATACTTGAAAATGCAAGTACTCGTTTTTAATAAACCAAATACAAGTTTAAAATTTTATTACTCGAACAAGCTAAGTCAAGTACCAAATACGCCAAAAATGGCAAGTACTTGGCTTGTGCCCACCCCTAGTGTAAACGATACTGTGCTTCCTTTTGTTTTTGACATCTTAAAACTGATACATAGCCGTCTGTGGGCATCCCACGTAAACTATACAGTGCTTACTACCTTTATTTAATTGGAGGTATTGGAAAATGATCTCTGGAATCGGAAACCACAAATGGCATTGCATCAAAAACACATCAAAACACGAAAAAGATCCACCAGGCGCCTCTTTTGCACTCTCTTCAGCTAGTGGAAGATGAAACTCTACCGCCTCTGGAACTCGGCAAAACTCCCAAATGGATTCAAGACCACTGGGACTAACCAAACTCGGACATCCGGGAACATGGTTGGCATCGAATAGAGGTGGAATACGCCTCGATTCGCCTCCAATCGCCCAATACGCCTCATGGTCTCTCGAGTCGACCAATGGTAACAACAATTCTTCCTTCGGAACTACGACTCGAGGTTGTGAGTTTGTTCCTTTGGAACCACGACGATCGGAACTAGTTTCGGAACGAGTTCTTCCTTTATAAAACATGTTTAGTAAAAATGAAAGAAAGAGATTCAAAGGGAAAGGAAGAGAGAAAACTTCTTGAACCTTAGAAAAGTTATGGAAGGAAATGAGTAAAGAATTTGAAAATTTACTCCATATACTTATAAGAAAAAGTTTTACTATTCACCTTTGGACTTTTAGCCATTAAGTTCCGCCTAATTCTACTAAACTTGCCGAACGAGTTCCGCAATCGAGCTAAGCGAGCACAACATCGAATATCGCGCAAAGACTTGTAAGAAATCGCAAGTACTCGCAGACTTCTTAGTGGAACTTCCGACGGGAGGTGCACCCGTCCAAGAGCCGAACTCGACCGGGATCCTATATGTTGACGGATCCTCATCCAAACAAGGCTCCGAGATCGGCATCTGACTCGCATCCCCAACAGGAGAAGTGTTGGAACAATCGTTTCGATTAATTTTTCACGTTTCAAACAACGAAGCCAAATACGAGGCCTTGATCGCAGGATTACGACTAGCTCGCGGTCAAAAGATACGTAATCTTCACGCTTACTGCGACTCCCAGCTAGTGGCTAGCCAGTTCAGCGAGGAATACAAAGCAAGGGACAAAAAGATGGAAGCGTATCTGACCTTGGTCAAGGATCTAACCCGAAAGTTCGATCATTCGCCCTTACTAGGATCCCTCGAGCTGAAAACGCCCAAGCTGACGCATTGGCCGCCTTGGCATCCAGCTCGGTTCCTTGTTTGAGTAGGGTAATTCCTGTGGAGTTCATCGAACACTCTAGCATCAGACCTCCCGTAGTCATAAACCTGCTCAACGAACTGGAAGAAAATATCGACGAAAACGATAACCCTCCAGCCGCAGATCAGTCCAATTACGGATTGGGCGTCCATGGATGGAAACAATCCTCACATACATAACCAACGAGGAACTTCCATCGGAAAAATGGGCGGCCCAAAAAATAAAAAGCAGGCCACACGGTACGTTCTAATTGACGGAGAACTCTATAAGTGGAGATTCTCTGGACCACTTATGACCTGCGTGCAAGGAGAAAAGCACAAGGGATAATGCAAGAAGTGCATTCCAGGTTCTGCGGAAACCATTCCGGCGGAAGATCTCTCGTAATAAAAATCAAGCGCTACGGGTATTTCTGGCCATTGATGGTCAAAGATTGCGAGGATGTTTCGCGAATATGTGAGAAGTGCCAACGGCACGCTCCAGCTATCCATCAACCAGCCGAAGTTCTCTCGTCTATCACGGCACCATATCCGTTCATGCGATGGTCGATGGATATAGTTGGGCCAATGCACGCGTCTAAACAAAAACATTTCCTATTAGTCCTAACCAATTTTTTCTCCAAGTGGGTCGAAGCGGACTCTTACGCAAGCATCAAAGACGCCCAAGTAGAGAGTTTCGTATGGAAGAACATAGTTTGCTGGCACGGAGTCCCATACAAAATCGTAACGGATAACGGGTCTCAATTCATCTCGACTAGATTTGAAGCTTTCTGCGAGAAATGGAAAATACTATTGACAAAATCAACTACAAGATATCCTCAAGGCAATGGACAAGCCGAGACCATTAACAAAGCTATCCTCGACGGCCTAAAAAATGCCTCGACGCCAAAAAGGGTAAATGGGCAAAGGAGCTCGAAGGAGTTTTGTGGTCACACCGCACGACCCCGAGACGAGCGACAGGTGAAACCCCTTTTGCCCTCGCGTACGGAACAGAATGCATGATCCCACCAGAAGTCGAATTTCCGGGAGTACGCAGAAGGCTACTGTGGGAACCGAAATTCACCTACTGTCAATAAATCGTAAATAAGGAAACTTCGGGTAAACCCTAAGTTTCCAGAGAAACCGGCTATCTTCAGAACCGCACAACGATAATTAAGAAAATGATGAACTTTAAAATTAAACAGAGAATGAATGAGATTGAGAGCAAGAAGGTTCTTATTCCGAATCTGCGTAAGAACTGGTACAATGAGAGTAGCCGAAACTCTAAAAGTCTAAGAACGAAAACCCTAGTTGAGACGCAGCTCGCTAACAGAAAATGGAAATATTCCTAAATGCTAATTTTTGGTGGTGAAAGCTCTGAAAATCGTGTCCCAGCTTCTGCCCTATGCCTCTTGCTTATATGCTCCCTCTTAGGCGGTTTTAGTCTTTCCATTTTGCCCGAATTCGAGTTTATCGAGAATTTTCCATTTCTCTTGATCCTTCCCTTTCTCCCGCGGAAATCTTCTATTTATCTTCAAACTTGCCTTTTGTCTTCAAACTTGACATTTATCTTCCTTCTGCGAGTAAACCATCAAAACGTTATCATGTCTTCGGGTTTGATTTCATTAATATCGCGAGATGGGTATTTATCGTATTTTAGGACTTTTCGGGCCGATAAAATCCGTTTTACGACTTTATACGAGACCGCTTCCTGATCCGGTGCCGTTTTTACGATTTTCTCTACGTTTTTATTAAAACACGTTTTTTTATGATTTTAAAGAAAAATATCGAATAAATAGTATAGTTTAGGCAGTGTTCGGTGTTTCGTTTAACCGTTGCCGTTTTATACGATTTCCTCGAGTTCTTTTCGAGAAAATGAAGTTTTACAGTTTTTATCGTAAAACTCGAACGATAGGTCGGATCGAGACGAAACGGGAGACATTTTGAACTTGGTTCGAAGCATGACCGTGTCGAAGTTCGTAAGCACTGAATCGGGGATACGGGAGATCGAGGCTCGGGATGGTCGATTCGACGTACGGCGAACCGAGCCGGACTGGTCCGACTTGCCGGTCGGTGGACTGACCGGGAAGCTTCTAGTTCGCCGTAGGGCGAACTAGCCGGGACCTAAGCCGGTCATGGCCTAGTTCGCCGTTGGCCGAACAAGCCGGGACGAGGCTAGTTCGCCCAACGGTGAACTAAGCCGGCTTAACTTAGTTCGCCGTTGGGCGAACTAGACGGGACGAGGCTAGTTCGTCCACCGGAGAACTAGCCGAGACGAAGCTAGTTCGCTTTTATGGCGGTTTCGGTTTTTCGCGGTTTTGTAAAACGGTCCTTCGAGTTTTATAAAACGATTCTTCGAGTTTAATAAAACGATTCTCGAGTTTTATAAAACGATTCTTTGAGTTTTATAAAACGATTCATCGAGTTTTATAAAATGATTCTCGAGTTTTATAAAACGATTCTCGAGTCTTACAAAACGATAATTCGAGTTTTATAAAATGATTCTCGAGTTTTAATAAACGATTCTCGAGTTTTATAAAACGATTCTTTGAGTTTTATAAAATGATTCTTCGAGTTTTATAAAACGATTCTCGAGTTTAATAAAACGATTCTCGAGCTTTGAAAAACGATTTGTTGAGTTGTATAGAACGATTCTTCGAGTTTTATAAAACGATTCTCGAGTTTGATAAAACGATCCTCGAGTTTTATAAAACGATTCTCGAGTTTTATAAAACGATTCTTCGAGTTTTATAAAACGATTCTCGAGTTTTATAAGACGATTCTCGAGCTTTATAAAACGATTCTTTGAGTTTTATAGAACGATTCTTCGAGTTTTATAAAACGATTCTCGAGTTTTATAAAACGATTCTCGAGTTTTATAAAACGATTCTCGTGCTTTATAAAACGATTCTTTGAGTTTTATAAAATGATTCTTCGAGTTTTATAAAACGATTCTCGAGTTTTATAAAACGATCCTCGAGTTTTATAAACGATTCTTCGAGTTTTATAAAATGATTTTTTTTATATTTCTACGGGGAGTTTTGGTCATTGATTCCGTCGTACCGATTTTGACTCCAACAGTTAGCCCCCCAGTTCGTAAGAATCGTTGAGTTCTTGCGAGCGGATCGAGCTTGTTTGGCGAGTTTGGTAGAATTAGGCGGAAATTTAATGGCCAAAAGTCCAAAGGTGAATAGTAAAATTTTTTCTTATAAGTATATGGAGTAAATTTTTTGAATTCTTTACTTCACTCTTCATAACTTGTCCAAGAAACTTTCTCTCTACTTCCTTTGAATCTATTTCTCCCAAAGTTTTCAAGTATGTTTTCAAAAAGAAGAAATCGTTCCTCAACCAGCTATGACTTTCGTAACTCCGAAGGATCGAGCTCGCAACCTCGAGTTTCGGTTCCCAAGGAGGAATGCTCGTTTCCTTCGATCGATCTGGGAGATCGTGAGGCTTTTTGGGCGTTGGGAGACGAGTCGGGATCCGCTAGGCCTGGGATTTGGGTCCCAGCTCTGTCGGAGGCTGATCAAGCATCCGGACATCCGAACTCAGTTCCTCCTAACAGTATTGAGTTCATGCGAGAATTTTTCCGAGTTCCAGAAGCGGTCGAGTTTCGCCTTCCACTTGCCGGGAGAGCAACAAGGCTGCGCCCGATGGCTTTTTTACGTGCTACATCGCCTTTTTTGCAGCAATGCCACTTGTGGTTTCTGATCCCGGAGGTCATTGTTCGATACTTCATAGGCTAGGATTATCGATCAGTCAGTTGACTCCCCCTAGTTTAAAACAACTCGTTGGTCTTTCGACGCTGAGCTACGAGCAGGGAATCATCCTCAGCATTGACCATCTCGAAGGTCTACTGAAACCCACGGAGATGACGCAAAGGATCACTTTGTACCCTCGTGTAGGAATCGTCACTGGTTGTTCATCGATCTCTCTTTCTTGGAAGAAAAATTTCTTCTATGTTCTCATTGATAGTGCGTCGGTCGAGGAGGATTGCATCCCGTTTTTCACGACCGTATGGGGTCGGAAAGGTACGTGCTTCGAGTTCATACAAATTTCCTCCTTTGCTGCTTTTTTATTCGTTTTCGTTTTCCGCAGAGACCAACCCTTTACTTCCGCATCCGGTAGATCTCCCAAATATCACTGACTTACTTAAGCGCGGGGAAGTTGGCTGGGGCAGTTTTTCTCCGCAGCGTGTCCGCCGGGCGGTTGCTCTCCCCCCGATCTCGGATTTTTGCGGATTCTCCGAGTTATGGAGAGGATCCGTTTATAGGAGAATTTATCCCGTACGTTCCCTAATGAGGAGAAGCAAGTCGAGATTCCGAAGGGATAAAAACCTGGTTGTTGAAGATGACGATTCTGAACGTGCGGCCTCTCCTGAAAATATTCTCAAGGACTTCCTTGATAGTCAAGCGGAAGAAGGTGTCTGGACGAAAGCGAGCGGATCGTCGACCTCCCATTTTCCGGGCGTTGATCATGATCAAGTCCCGGAGTTTACTAGAGGGTCTGAGCAAGCTAAAGAGGTTCGTGTGTTTATTATTATTATTTTTTGAGCGATTTTATCATCGGATGATTTTGCTTAATTCTTTTCTTTGGCAGGGTTTCCTTGTCATGAGCCAGGCCCTAGACAGCCGTAATGCTGAAGCTCGTCTTGCCGAGTTTCGAGGAGATATGGCCACAAAAGAAGTCGCTTTTCTTCGGGCGGAGGCTGAGGCTAACCAAGCCGAAGAAACAGTTGAGAGGGAAATAACTCGCGTGAGGAATGAGTGTGTAGCTAGATCTTTCCGCGCCAAGGAGCTTTCTGACCAAAAAATTCGTCGTGCTCGTCGTGCAGGCAAAATAGAGGTTGCTGCTGAGATGAAGGCCCGTCGTGAGCGGTTTGCAGCTGGCTGTTCAGATGCTGAAACTGCTCTACGGGTGCATGGTGATTATCGCGAATGTCGCGGTGTCGTTCATGGGTTGTTCCTTACTCAGAACGAAGGGTATTCTTTTAGTGGAGAATATTCCGCACGATTGGGGCATGTGGGTCAGAAGAAAGACATGCAGCCCGAACTTTTTGATCTTAGGGCGCGCATGTGGGATCAGTGGAACCCCATTGTGGTGTTGCCGGATTCGGCCGAGGTCGGACCCGGGATCTCAGATGTAGAGGGCGAAGTTGACCAGTCCGCGTTTGATGACTTCAATGTGTGATGTTATTGCTTTTATGATTTTGTTGTTGTTTTTCCGGGACTGGCCGTTGGTGGCTTTGAATCCCAACCGCCGGGCGGTGTGTATTTGCAGACGTTTTAAGAAGAAATTTTTTTCTAGGTATGAAATTCGCATTTCGTTTTTAGATGTAGAGGTTGTCATCTCGCATCTAACTCTTGGTGTAAATCGTCCGTTTCGTTAACTCGGAAGGTTTCGATTTTCGCGAGTGTTTAGATGTTCGGCGAAGAGACATGCCTTTAGGATCTCGATTAGTGCCTTGAGACGTTAGCGACCAGTGTGCTGGGTTTAGGGCAAGACCTAGATTTACTTTCGGATTGAGGCTATGCGATGACTAGTCGGCTTTCGTTTTGCCTGTTGTGATTTTAACCTGACTCCATACCGATTTAGAATCCGCGATAGGTTCTCGGCTTATACGATTCGTATGGATGGAATCGAGCACCTCACCGGGAAAAAATTTCTAACTTTCCCGGAAGTGCTGACCAAAAATTTGGATTTCTTTTATAGCGCGCTATTTTATCCTAGTCGGATGTATGCAGACCGATAAGTCGTTGCGTTTGTTTAGGATGGCTAGCGTGCTCGACGGGGCCAATCGCCGAGCGTTCGTGTTTTTATAGTCGCGGACGGACTTGGGGGAATATTTTTCTTGAGAATTTAGGCGACGTCTCGCCGGTTCTTTCCGAAAAATATTTTGATGTGCAAGTTTTATAGAAACGATTAAGTAGTTGTTACTGCGGAAGCGATTTTCCGGATGTTTGGAATTCTTTTTTGCGTTTTCGATAGTAGCGGATATTTTTATAATATTCTAACTTTGTCTTTCTTAAAAATTTCAAAAAAATTTCGATTACAAAGCGAAAGTTTTAAAAATTTGGGAGTGTACGAATACTCGTATACTCACCCACTCCCCCCCCTGTTTTGGAAGGGGGGATAGCTGAACTCGTCGTTAAGCGAGTTGCCTACGTATTCCTTTCGGAAAAAAGCCATCTCGTAGTTCTGATTGTTTGTGCGAGTATGCTTACTCGGCTGTCGCAGACTTTTTGATCACTTCAGTCGTTGGATCGGTGTCTTTCTCCAGGATATTTTCCTCCGGCTGGGTAGAAGCGATGGGTGCGGAGATTTGTTGTTTCTCGACCGTTGCTTGCTTTGGATCGTCTTCCGCAGGCGGTGGCGCGGCCTTTGCCCGTTTTGGTTTCACGATTGCGACCGCCAATTGTCTCAGCTTGTGTTCGGCCAGGAAGCAGGATCGTGATTGTCTTTGGCATCCCCAAATTTCTGCGATTCCCGTGGGATTCGGGAATTTGATTCCTAAGTGATACGTCGATAGAACCGCCTTCATGGAATTTATCCAAGGCGTTCCCATGATCACATTATAGATGGCCGGGAAATCGACTACCGTGAAGTTGACGATTTTCGTTACTTCTTTCGCTGCGACCGGTAGTCGGATCGATCCCAAGGTCATGGACGTCTCGCCTGAGAAACTGGTCAATGGTTTTGGACTTGGCTCGACTTTCGAGAGATCAATTCCCATGCGTGCTAGCGTGTTGCGGAAGATCACATTGATGGTACTTCCGGTATTGACCAGGATTCGAGCAACTTCTAAATCGCTTATTACTAAGTCGATGACAAGGGGATCGGCGTGAGGTTTGTCGATTCCGCCGGTTTCAGCGTCGTCGAATGAGATTACCCCTTTCGGAGAGTCATCCGTCGCCACCTTCCAACTCGAGCCGGTTTCGGCTTTACGTTGGTGGGATTTGATTGATGAGACGGTGTTGTTGTAATATTGTGATTCACCAATAATCATGTTGATTTTTCGGTGGTTAGCGTTGTTACCCTTCTCATCTTGTCTTCGTCCGCCTTCGCCCGACTGGTTCCCTTGAGCGGAGTTTCTGCTCGCGAGTTCCTGTCATTTTTCGGGAGGCGGTCCGAGTCGCGGATGAGATCTTTGATGCTGGATATCTCAGAGAGTTCTCCTGCGATCAGTTTTGCAGCAAGTCTGGCGCCAAGAACTTTGCAGTTCACGGTAGAGTGTCCACGGGTTTGGTGGAGGTCGCAGAAAGTATTTTCATCGTAATTCAAATTTCTCGTCCACGTGTTACCCGTAGTTCGTCCTTGCTCCGATCCGGAGTTAATGGGGTAGTTATGCTCCCCTTGGAGATCATGTCCCTCGTGATGGACGAATTTGTCATTACGAGAATTCCTATTTTTCTGCTTCTGCTCGGACGCATTATCCTTTGCGGACGTTTTCGTCGGCTTATGTTTTTCGAACATGATTTTTGTCTCCTCTTCGATGGTTATGTAATGAGTAGCCTTATGGAGCGCGTCCTGGATCGTCCGCGGTTTCTCGAGAGTTATCCATTTGCAGAATTTTGATTTAAACTAGAGCGATTTTCTTAACGGGTCGATGGCGGCTATGTCGCTAATTCCGCTAACCCTAGCCATGACGAGTTTGAACCTACTCATGAAATCGCGGAGAGATTCGTCCTCCTTCTGCGCCAAGCTCCAGAGGTCGGCGTCGGAGGTTTCCGGGTTAATGAACATCGAGTATTGCTTCAGGAATTCTGAAGCAAGTCGGCGGAAACTTACGAACGAATTTCGCCTAAGTTTGGCGAACTATTCGAGCGCTGCTCCTTCTAGGTTTTTGACGAAGAGACGGCAGTAGCGTGCATCCTTTTCGTGGTCCTTGAGTTTGGCTCGTCCCATGGTGATCTGGAATGCCTGTAGGTGTGCTTTGGGGTCAGGCGTCCCGTCGTAAGTTGGCACCTTAAGTTTTCCGGGATCGGGCAGTTTGACCTCGGTGATGCGAGCCGTGAAGGGCGTTTTCTGAGACTCGTACATTAGCCGATCGATTTCGGGTGCGGCGCTGGTAGCGTGATGAATCTGAGATTTCACTGCTTTTACCGTTGCGGCCGTTTTAGTGATGTATTCGCGGAGATCGCGAATCTCGGTCAGATTGCCAGCAGTTTTCCGACCTTGTCGGCGTTTGCTTCAAGTAACCGGAGATCGCTTCTCGTCAATTTTTGCGTATCGCGCAAAGTCGAGTCGCTCCTCGTCTCCAGTAAGAGAACGTTCGGGAGAAGACTCCGGTAGAGGAGTTCGAGTTTTTCTTCTCCTAGGATGGACGTCAGTGTCTTCGTCCGATGAATCGGCCTGGTAGCTTGTCTCCAGGTTAACCCTTTTTATGCCGTCACCCTCGGTCTCCTGTTCGCGAGTAAGAGGTTTCTCCGATTCATTTAGCGTCGCGTCAGGGTTATCTTTTCCGGAATACTTCTCTGGTAAGTTACCCTGCTCGGTTCTGGGACGATCCGTAGGAGCGCCAAAATCGAGCCTCCTTCCGCGGATCTTAGTAGTTCCGCTGGGGCGAATTGCTCGGGTTTTCGCGGTTAGGGTTTCAACCCATTTCGCGAGCGAACCAATGAGCTTTTCCTGCTCTTCCGATTTTTTGTTAAGCTCGGAAAGCATCTTTTCGATGGTCTCGGCGTTAGCGTTTGTAGCGTTGGCCGTGGACGCATCTTGTGGTGGTGTTTTAACGTTGTCGCGTTCGTTGCGAGTTTGGTTGTCACCAGTCATCGTTTCTTCGTTGGACATGTTGCGGCTTCGGTGTATGATAGATCCGACCCCCCTCCTTCTAGCGCCAAACTGTGGGAACCGAAATTCACCTACTGTCAATAAATCGTAAATAAGGAAACTTCAGGTAAACCCTAAGTTTCCAGAGGAACCGGCTATCTGCAGAACTGCACAACGATAATTAAGAAAACGACGAACTAAATTAAATAGAGAATGAATGAGATTGAGAGCAAGAAGGTTCTTATTCCGAATCTGCGTAAGAACTGGTACAATGAGAGTAGCCGAAACTCTAAAAGTCTAAGAACGAAAACCCTAGTTGAGATGCAGCTCGCTAACGGAAAATGGAAATATTCCTAAATGCTAATTTTTGGTGGTGAAAGTTCTGAAAATCGTGTCCCAGCTTCTGCCCTATGCCTCTTGCTTATATACTCCCTCTTAGGCGGTTTTAGTCTTTCCATTTCGCCCGAATTCGAGTTTATCGGGAATTTTCCATTTCTCTTGATCCTTCCTTTTCTCCCGCGGAAATCTTTTATTTATCTTCAAACTTGACATTTATCTTCCTTCTGCGAGTAAACCATCAAAACGTTATCGCGTCTTCGGGTTTGATTTCGTTAATATCGCGAGATGGGTTTTTATCGTATTTTAGGACCTTTCGGGCCGATAAAATCCGTTTTACGACTTTATACGAAACCGCTTCCTGATCCGATGCCGTTTTTACGATTTTCTTGATGTTTTTTTATTCAAAACGCGTTTTCTATGATTTTAACGAAAATATCGAATAAATCGTATAGTTTAGGCAATGTTCGGTGTTTCGTTTAACCGTTGCCGTTTTATACGATTTCCTCGAGTTCTTTCCGAGAAAACGAAGTTTTACGGTTTTTATCGTAAAACTCGAACGATAGGTCGGATCGAGACGAAACGGGAGACATTTTGAACATGGTTCGAAGGATGACCGTGTCGAAGGTCGTAAGCACTGAATCGGGGATACGGGACATCGAGGCTCGAGATGGTCGATTCGACGTACGGTGAACCGAGCCGGACTGGTCCGACTTGCCGGCCGGTGGACTGACCGGGAAGCTTCTAGTTCGCCCAACGGCGAACTAGCCGGGACGAAGCTAGTTCGCGTTTTACGGCGGTTTCGGTTTTTCGCGGTTTTGTAAAACGATCCTTCGAGTTTTATAAAACGATTCTTCGAGTTTTATAAAACGATTCTTCGAGTTATATAAAACGATTCTCGAGTTTTATAAAACGATTCTTTGAGTTTTATAAAACGATTCTTTGAGTTTTATAAAACGATTCTCGAGTTTTATAAAACCATTCTTCGAGTTTTATAAAACCATTCTTCGAGTTTTATAAAACGATTCACGAGTTTTATAAAACGATTCACGAGTTTTATAAAACGATTCTTTGAGTTTTATAAAACGATTCTTCGAGTTTTATAAAACGATTCTCGAGTTTTATAAAACGATTCTCGAGCTTTGTAAAACGATTCTTTAAGTTTTATAGAATGATTCTTCGAGTTTTATAAAACTATTCTCGAGTTTTATAAAACGATCCTCGAGTTTTATAAAACGATTCTTGAGTTTTATAAAACGATTCTAGAGTTTTATAAAACAATTCTCGAGTTTTATAAAACGATTCTCGAGCGTTATAAAACGTTTCTTTGAGTTTTATAGAACGATTCTTTGAGTTTTATAAAACGATTCTCGAGTTTTATAAAACGATCCTCGAGTTTTATAAAACGATTCTCGAGTTTTATAAAACGATTCTCGAGCATTACAAAACGATTCTTTGAGTTTTATAAAACATTCTTTGAGTTTTATAAAACGATTCTTCGAGTTTTATAAAACGATTTCTTTTAATATTTCTACGGGGAGTTTTGGTCATTGATTACGTCGTACCGATTTTGACCCCAACAGCTACTTCCAGAAAGGAAAGAGTTGAACAACCTAATGCTGCTCGACGAACTCGATCTGGTTAATGAACGATTGGATCAGGCCCTCATCCGAATTCAGAACTATCAGCAAGCGGCAGCAAAGTACTATAACTTAAACGTACGAGGTCGCAGATTTCGAGAAGGCGAACTAGTCTTACGAAAAGTCTTCCAAAACACCGCAGAACGAAACGCCAGGAAATTGGGAGCAAACTGAGAAGGACCATACAAGGTCATAAAGGTAGTCCGGCCGGGAGCGTACAAAATCGCGAACATGCAAGGCACCAAAAATCCCCGATCGTGGAACGTGATGCATCTCAAAAATACTATCACTTGGCAACACGCCCGCAAAACACTGAACTACGAGACGGCTTGATCCCCCCCTAAAGGGTACGTAGGCATCTTGTCGCAAGACGAGACCAGCTGTCCCCCCCCCCGTTAAAAAGGGGGGGGGGGTAGGTGAGTACACGTATACTCGTATACTCCTGAAATTTCAAACTCGAAATTTCTCAAACTCTTTTCAGCGACGAAGCGAAAGAAAAAACGAAATTCTGAATATAGCGAGACGTCGCCAATGTTCGGAAAACTGTTTCTCTCAAAAAAAAAAAAACAAAAAACAAGAAACAGTCCATCCGCAACTATAAAAAGACATACATAACTTCTTAAGATACATATCCTTCGCAAAAGTCCAAACAACGGTAACACCCACCACCTAAGTTTGCTGCTGATCACAACAAATTCGCAACAGTCCTAAACAAACTTAAGTTATCTCGCAGACATAGCTCTCATACACCCGACACAATGGTAATAACGCTATAAAGAAATCCAAATTTTGGTCAGCACCTTCGGGGTGCTCGATTCCAACCAGACGAGTCATATAAGCCGAGAACCTATCGCGGACTCTAAATCTGTATGGAATCAGGTTAAAATTGCAACATGCAAAATGAAAGCCGACTAGTCATCACATAGCCTCAATCCGAAAGTAAACCTAGGTCTTGCCCTAAATCCAGCACACTGTTCTCTAACGTCTCAAGGCATGATTCGAGATCCTAAAGACATTTCTCTTCGTCTACATCTAAATGCTCACTCGATTTTCTAAACATCCTAAAATGAGCAAACAAATAAGGCGATCTACAAAGGAGAAGGAATGCAAGACGACAACTCGCGGACCTCCCTCAATATCAACTCAAAGCAAAAAGTTAACAAAAACTGATTGTTTAATAAAAAATTGCTGAAGCAACATGGATTCGAAGCCATAATGGCCAGTCCCAAATAAATACAAAGGCCACTCTCGGCCAACACACAAAGATATAAATTTTTAAAGTCTCATACGAGACTACAACCTCAGAGTCACGTCCTATCCATCGCCTCGCTGGCACATGCAACGACAACTTCACCTTCCTCGGCGACCTCTGGAGCCTTGCTCTCGTCCATGCTAGGCTGAAGGGCGCACTCGGTCACAAGAGGCGGATCGAGATCACTTCCCTCGACAGGGACATCCCCCTTGGTCTCACGGACCGTCGATCCTTCAATGCTCTTCATCTTGCGCTGAAGTCTGCGCAGCTCTGAAGCCTTAGCCTTCTTCGCATCCTTCGCCTTGAGTAAAGAATTCGCAGTCTTCCCGAGATCGCGCTCGAGCCGATGATCCTAGCCTCGACCTGAGACACCTCCGCGGAATGCGCATCTTCAATCACCTTCAGCTTCCCTTCGAGCTGAGCGGACCTCTCCTGTGACTCATCCAACTCCTTCGCCAAACGCTCAACTTCAGACCCGCATTCGTTAATCACTCCATCCATTAACGAAACAAATGGAAAGAAACGAGATAGACGATCAGACACCATTTAAAAAAAAAAAATATTTTTAAGGTGTACTCGCGTATCTATACCTTGGCGCGGTGTTGCGACATAACACCCGAGCTCAGCGCTTTGCTCGACGAAGGACAAGCCTCCAAACCCTTCGTGCATCTCTTTTTATTGGGACCATCAGGGTTCGCGCAAGGTCTCTTACGACCTTTGGCTGGAGCAGCCAACGACGCGGTAAGCGCCGGAAGTCCTAGGACGATCACCCTCTTGACTGGAGGAGGAGGTTTCGAGGCTGTAGCCGGCTCGACCTCGGCAGGAGCCACAGCTGGTTCAACCTCGGTGGAAGCCGCTACAGTTTTGATCTCAGCAAGGGTCGGAACCGCGGACAAACTCGATGGCTCAATCGTGGCACTCACCGCAGGTTTCGCTGCAGCACTCACCACTTTGTCCGGAACAACGTCAGACTCTTCCGCAGGAACGGGCAGATCCGCCGGGGCTGCGCAAGTCAGTGCCGTAGCTTCCTCAGCATCGCAGCGATCCATCTCTTCCTGGAACGAGAGGAACTCAGAGATGCGAGCATCTGCGAGTCTACCGTAGAGTTGGCACTAGCTGGTACGTCATGGCTTTGTAGATCAGCTTGGGAAGAAAACATCTTGACAAACAAGCTTTCTAGAGAGAAGTTGGAGGAAATTTGAGAGATCAAAGATGTGTGAACAAAGCAAGAAGTGATGATCCAATACTTATAGAAAAGAAGAGCTCATCCTCCGCGATAAGATAAATCATGGTCGTGAATTTCAATTAAAAAACTCCACTCGCCTGCAAAAACCTTCTTCGAAACTTGCGAGCTGGGGGGCTAACTGTTGGTGTCAAAAACGGTAATCTCGAAATCAACGTCTACGATTATTTCTTATCAAAATTTCGTGAAAGGATCTCAGATCGAAAAACCGAAACATCAAACCCGCTGTAATCACGAGCAGGTTCGATCGAACCAGCTCGCCGTGCGCCAAGCTGAACTACTTGGTTCAGCTCGCCGTACGGCGAGCTGATCTTCTCGCAACAGCTCACCTTAAGTCGAGCTGACCAATCCGAGCCCTGCTCCCCGCACTCCCGACATGAAGCATACGTCCTTCGACTCCAATCGTGCTCGGAACCGTGATCGGAACGTCTCTTGTTTTATCTCGATCCGTCTTATCAATCAAGTTTTACGATAAAACCGTAAAGTCTTGTTTTCTCGAAAGAACTCAAGTAAATCGTATAAAACTGCAACGGTTAGACGAAACATCAGATATTTCTAAGCTATACGATTAACTAGAGATGTCTTATAAAAACAGCGTCGTATTAAGGAAAGATCTCGTTCGAAATTGCAAAACAGTTAAGTCGCAAAAACAGGCTCGGAAAGTCTTAAAACGTGATAAAAGCCCACTGGCGACTTTAAATGAAGTCCAGCCCAAAGATACGACGACGGTTTATCTATTTACTCGCAGAAAGAAGATAAATGTCAAGATTGAAGATAAATGTGAAGCTTGAAGATAAATAGAAGTATTCGGACGAAAAATGGAAAGATTGAGATATATGGAATATTACCAATAGACTCAAATCTTGGCGGAAAAAAGAAGGACTAAACCACCTAAGGAGGGAGTATATAAGCAGAAGATTGGGGACAAGGGCAGAGGATGAGTTCTAGTCTAGAAAAACGGCTGTTAGCTTAGGCGAATTGAGGACTTAGGTGGCTAGACTAGCAAGTCGGATCCTTAGAACATTTTGTCTTCTAAGTTCCGCGATTCTCTTTGTAATAGCATTCAATCATTTTATCAATAATAGCTCTTACGCAAATTCTTCATCTATATTCTGTTCATCTTTTTCGTTTTAGTGGTTTCCGCAGAGATCCATGACCTTGGGAGAATTAGGGTTTTCCCTAAGTTTCCATATTTAACGTAAAATTGACAGTGTAAATTTTGGTTCCCACAATCTCGAGTTAATCATATAGTTTGGCAATGTTCGATGTTTCATTTAATCGTTGTCGTTTTATATGATTTACCCGAGGTTTTACTAAAAACATGTGTTTTACAATTTTTTGTAAAAAAATCTTGAGTTAATCGTATAATTCGGCAATGTTCGGTGTTTCGTTTAACCGTTACTGTTTTATACGATTTACTCGAGGTTTTACTAAAAACGCGTGTTTTACTGTTTTTTATAAAAAATCTAGAGTTCATCGTATAATTTGGCAATGTTCGGTGTTTCGTTTAACCGTTGCCGTTTTATACGATTTACTCGAGATTTTACTAAAAAACGTGTTTTACCGTTTTTATCATAAAACTGAACCAGTAAGTCGGATTGAGACGAAACGAAAGACGTTCTGATCACGGTTCAGAGTAAAATCGATTCGAGGGGCTCAGATGGTTGAATTCAGCTCGCCCATTTGCTATCTGGGCATATGTGCTCAGCTCGCCAATGGGCGGGCTGGACACGTGCGTGCAGCTCGCTCATGGGCGAGCTAGACAGATGTGTTCAGATCGCCCATGGGCGACCTGGTCACGTGTGTGGTCAGCTCGCCCATGGGCGCGCTGGACAGATGCGTTCAGCTCGCCCATGGTCGAGCTGGTCACATGTGCGGCCAGTTCTCCCATTGGCGAGCTGGACGGTTGCTCAATTTTGGTTCTTTTCTTGTTTTATTGGCCCGAGATTCTTTCTGAGAATGTAAGGAGAAATAATCGTAGACATTGATTTCAAGATGACCATTTTTGACACAAACAGTTTGTACCCCAGCTAGCAAGTTTAAGAAAGGTTCTTGCGGGGGAGTTGAGTTGTTAATCGGAATCTACGGCTGCGATCTTCTTCTCTTTTCGTATTGCGGAAAAGCAGGTTGATTATTTTATTGCGGAAAATAGACTCCTCCTTGTTTTCCTATAAGTATTGGATCATTACTTCTTTCTTTCCACACACTTCTCCAATTTTTTAAAATTCCTCCAACTTCTCTTTAAGAATCTCCCTTGTCAAGATGTCTTCTCCCAGTGAGGATCATCAAAACCAATATGTCTTGGTCAACGAAAATTCCACAGCGGGCCAGCCGGATCCCTACATCCTGGAATTCCTTTCTTTTCAGGAAGAGATGGATGCTGAAGAGGCGGCAAGTCCAGTTCGTGAAATTCCAACGGACTTGATTGCTCCAGAAATCGTTCCGGACTTACCGGCAAGCATTGCTGCGGAACCTTTGGCAACCACCACCAATGAGCCGTCGAGTTCATCTGCGGTCTCAACTTCTTCTGAGGTTGAAACAGATGTGATCCCAAAGCTTACTGAGGTTGAACCAGCCGTGATCCTGAAACCGACCGTTGCCCCGATTTCCCGTTAGGTCGAAACAACTGTGGTTCCGAAGCCCCTTCCTCCGGCCAAAAGGGGAATCGTTTTAGGGCTGCCGGCGTCTAGTTTGGCGTTGGCTGTTATGGCTTCGGATCCTCTTTTGCAACTTTAATGAATGAACAATCAGTTTATGTTTTCTTTTGTTTCAACGGGAATGCTTTTGTTTGTGCGAATGTAGAGAGAGGTCCGCGAGTTTTCGTCTTGCATTCCAATTCTTTTGTAGATCGCCTTATTCGTTTGCTCATTCTAGGACTCTGAAGAATCGAGTGAGCGTTTGGATGCATACGAAGAGACATGCCTTTTGGATCTCAATTCATGCCTTGAGACGTTAGAGACCAGTGTGCTGGGTTTAGGGCAAGACCTAGGTTTACTTTTGGTTTTAAGGCTCTGCGATGACTAATCGGCGTTCATATTGCCTGTAGCAATTTTAACCTGATTCCGTACCGATTAAAAGTCCGCGATAGGTTCTCGGCTTATACGAGTTGTCTGGTCGGAATCGAGCATCCCCAAAGGTGCTGACCAAAATTTGGATTTCTTTATAGCGCTATTACCCTTGTGTCAGGTGTATGAGAGCTATCTCTGCGAGATAACTTAAGTTTGTTTAGAACTGTTGCGAGTTTATTATGATCAGAAACAAACTTAGGTAGTGGATGTTACCGTTGATTGGACCTTCGCGAAGGATTCGTATTTCAAGAGGTTTTGAACGTTTTATAGTCGTGGATGGACTGTGTGTGTGTTTTTCTTTGTTTTAAAAATGACGGTTTTCTGAATATTGGCGATGTCTCGCTAATTCAGAATTTTCGTTTTTCTTTTTGCTGCGTTGTTGAAAATTGTTTCAGAAATTTTGAGTTCAAAATTTCGGTAGTATACGTGTATACGTATACTCACCTACCCCCCCCCCCCTTTATCGAGGGGGGACAGCTGGTCTCGCCTTGCGACGAGATGCCTACGTACCCTTTAGCAGGGATCAAGCCGTCCCGTAGTTCGGTTTTTGTGGACATGTTGCTTAGGGATAGTATTTTTTTAGATGCATTTCGTTCCATGATCGGGGAATTTTGATGTCATGGATGTTCGCGATTTCATACGCTCCCGGCCTGATCACCTTTATGACCTTGTATGGTCCTTCCCAGTTTGCTCCTAGTTTCGTGGTGTTTTGGAAGACTTTCCGTAGGACTAGCTCGCCTACTTGAAATCTACGGCCTCGTACGTTCGAGTTATAGTACTTTTCTGCCGCTTGTTGGTAATTCTGAATTCGGACGAGGGCCTGATCCCGTCGTTCATTAATCAGGTCGAGTTAGTCGAGGAGCATTAGGTTGTTCAACTCTTCTCTTTCCGGGAGCAGCCGCCTGCGTATTCCCGGAAATACGACTTGCTCCGGGATCATACACTCTGCTCCGTACACAAGGGCAAACAGGGTTTCACCCGTTGCTCGCCTCGGGGTCATGCGGCGTGACCACAAAACTCCATCAAGTTCATCTGCCAAATTGCCTTATTAGCGTCAAGGCGTTTTTTGAGGCCGTCGAGGATAGTTTTGTTAATGGTCTCAGCTTTTCCGTTGCCTTGGGGATACGTTGGAGTTGATTTTGTTAATCGTATTTTCCATTTCTCGCAGAAGGCTTCGAATCTAGTCGAAATCAACAGAGACCCGTTATCTGTCACGGTTTCGTAAGGGACTCCGTGTGCCTGCAGACGATGTTTTTCCATACGAAATTATCTACTTAGACTTCTTTGATGCTTGCGTAAGAATCGGCTTCGACTCATTTAGAGAAAAAGTAGGTTAGGGCTAACAAGAAATGTTTTTGTTTCGATGCGTGCATCGGTTCGACTATATCCATTGACCATCGCATAAATGGATAAGGCGCTGAGATGGATGAGAGGACCTCCGCTGGCTGATGGATAGTCGGGGCGTGCCGTTGGCACTTTTCACATTTTCGTGAGAAATCCTCGCAATCTTTTACCATTGTCTGCCAGAAATATTTCTGACGCTTGATTTTTATTGCGAGAGATCTCCCACCGGAATGGTTTATGCAGGATCCGGAATGCACTTCTTCCATTACTCGGTGCACCTTTTCTCCCTGCACGCAGGTCATGAGTGGTCCGGAAATCTCCACTTAGAGTTCTCCGTCTACTAAGAAGTCTGCGAGTACTTGCGACTTCGCGCAAGTTTTTGCACGATATTCGATGTCGTTTTCGCTTAGCTCGATCGCCCATTTTGACAACCTTCCCGACTAGCTGGGGCTTTGAAAAATTGTGAAGAGAGGGAAAGAAGTGGGTAGCACAGTGGTGTGAGATTGGAAATAGGGTCTTAGTCTTCTTGCCGACATTACCACCGCTAATGCCAATTTTTCCATCATCGGGTATCGCATTTTTGCGTCTAGCAAAGTTTTACTTACATAAAAGATTGGTTTCTGCTCGCCGCGTTCTTCCCGAATAAGAACGCCACTTACGGCTGTTATCGATACTGCGATGTAGAGGAATATCGGTTCCCCTTCCACTGATTTCACGAGTACTGGCGGGGTAGCTAGGTAGTGCTTTAGCTGTTGGAAAGCTTTCTCGCATTCCTCCGACCACTCGAACAATTTGTTTCCCTTCAAAGTATCGTAGAAAGGAAGACATTTATCCGTTGATAGCGAGATGAAACGATTAAGTGCTGCGACTCTTCCGATCAGTCTCTGTACCTCGTGCTTCTTCCTAGGGGACACCATTTCTATTAGCGCTGTGATTTGTTTCGGGTTGGTCTCAATTCCTCGGTAGGTAACGAGGTATCCCAAGAATTTGCTGGATGCGATGGTGAACCGACACTTGGCGGGATTTAGCTTCATGTTGTGCAAATTGAGCCTCTCGAAACATTCTTGGAGGTGCGCGACATGATCTTGCTCTCTGATTGATTTTACGAGCATATCGTCGATGTACACCTCTATCGTTTTTCCGAGTTGTTCGGAGAACCCTCGATTGACGAGTCGCTGATAAGTTGCGCCGGGATTCTTAAGGCCGAATGGCATTACTAACAGTAATTTTCGCGATTGGCTATGAATGCAGTTTTCTCTCGATCGTCAGGATGCATCATGATCTGATTGTACCCAGAAAAAGCGTCAATAAAAGATAAGAATTTGTTTCCTGCTGTCGCCTCGACCAAGTGGTTGATATGTGGCAGCAGATAGCTATCTTTAGGACACGCCTTTTTTAGGTCAGTAAATTCGACGCAGACTCGCCACTTCCCGTTCTTTTTCTTGACAACGACAAGATTTGCGAGCCAGTCGGGGTATCTAACTTCCGTTTAGATCCGACCTTGAGGAGTATGTCGACCTGACTGTTGACTGCTTCGGCGCGTTCTGGTCCTAGTTTCCGTCTCTTTTGTTTGACGAGTTTGGACGTAGGGTCAATGTTGAGTTCGTGATAGGTGATGTTTATGTGGATCCCTGTCATGTCTTCTGCGGTCCATGCGAACTTGCTCGAGTTATATTTCAGAAAAGCCAAGAGTTCGTCTTTTAAAGTCTCATTTAGGTTCGCACCGATTTCAACGCAGCGTTCTGGGAACGCTTCGTCGATACATACCAAGATGACAGGTTCGCAGGTAGGCTCGTGATTCCCTTCCAGTATTTCGGTCGCTCGCGACTGCCAAAAGATTTCGGTTTTATCTTGTTCTGGGGCGTTGTCGATGGCAGGTGTTGGTGTCAAAATCGGTCACGACAGAATCAATGGCTAAAAGTCTCCGCAAAAATAAAAAAATACGTTTTACAAAACTCAAGAAGTCATTTTATAAAACTCGATAAGTCGTTTTATAGAACTTGAGAAATAGTTTTATAAAACTCGATAAGCCGTTTTATAAAACTCAAGAAGTCGTTTTATAAAACTCGATAACTCGTTTTATAAAACTCGAGAAGTCTTTTTATAAAACTCAAGAAATCGTTTTATAAACAAAGGAAAATCGCGGAAAAACTTGGAAATCGTTATCTCGGAAGAATGAAAAAAACGCCGATTACACGATAGAGTTAAGCACAAAACCGCGAAAAACCGCATCCGCTGTAAACCGTGAGCTGGTTCAGCCGAACTAGCTCGTCGTATGGCGAGCTATCTCGACAGAGTTAGCTTGCCATACAGCGAGCTATCTCGACCAAAGATAGCTTGCCGTACGGCGAGCTATCTCGACCAAGACTAGCTCGCCATACGGCGAGCTAGGGGCGTCCCGTATAGCTCGCCGTACGGCGAGCTGAACCGTTCTGGTTCCTTTCGTCGTACGTTGAGCTAATTATCCCGAGCCTTGATCTCCCACGTCCTCGATTCAGGGCCTACGTCCTTCGGCACGACCATGTCTCGAACCACGGTCGAAATGTCTCTCGTTTCGTCTCGATCCGTCCTATCGTTCAAGTTTTACGATAAAAACCGTAAAGTCTTGTTTTCTCGAAACAACTCAAGGAAATCATATAAAGCGGCAACGGTTAAACAAAACACCGAACATTGCCTAAACTATACGATTTACTCGAGATTTTTCGTGAGAAATCGTAAAGAACGTGTTTTTTAATAAAACTTCGAGTGAATCGTAGAAAACGGACACGGTTAAACAAAAGATCGAACATTGCCAAACTTTACGATTAACTCGAGAAATTTATTTAAAAATGGCATCGCATCAGGAAACGATCTCGTATAAAGTCGTAAAACAGTTTTATCGCAAAACGGCTAGAAAAGGCCTAAAACGCTATAAAAGCCTATTTTGCGAGTTTGACGAGGTCTAACCCAAAGATACGACGATGTTTTGACGATTTACTCCTGGAAAGAAGATAAATGTCAAATCTAAAGATAAATGTCAAGTTTGAAGATAAATAGAAGATTTCCGCGGGAAAAAGGGAAACATAATCATGAATGGAAGATTCTCGATAAACTTGAATCTGGGCGAAATGGAAGGACTAAACCGCCTAGGAAGGGAGTATATAAGCAAGAGGCAGAGGACGAATTTGAGGGCTCTGATCTGAGACTTTTACAACTTTTCTAGACTTAGAATTTTCCGCAGTTAGAAACTTAGGCTTTTTTTTCTCTACAAGTTTGGTTTCTATGACTGGTGCTCAATTGCTAGATCGAACTCCCCAATCAGTTCGATCTCGTGTCCAGATCTACCAACTGAACTACATTCGACTTGATCCTCGAAAGGGGTACGTAGTCAGCCTTTTATAAGGTTCGGTCCGAAATCAATCAAACTCTCTCTTTCTTATCTTTTTCGTCTTTTGTTATCAAGCTGTGACTCGACTAGGTTTAGGGTTTTATGTTTATAACTCGCTGAAGGCCCCTGCGGCCAAAGCCTTTGTAATCTCTTGTAAAGATCGCAATGCCCTTACGCGAATTCGAAATAAGATAAACTTTCTTTATAAATTGGTTTTATCATGTTTTTCATATTTTTCGCATTTATTTAGTTACTTGTCGTTGGCTTCCGCAGAGATTCGGGTCCTCTGGAAAATTAGGGTTTTCCTAAGTTTCCTTATTTCACTGAAATCGACGGTATGAATTTCGGTTGTCACAGTTTGGCGCTAGAAGGAGGGGGGGGGGTCGGATTACTCTTACTCATAGCCGCAAAACGCTTGACCAAAACGATGTCTGGATGTATGAAAGACAAGGTCGCAACTCGCAAAAACGCTGGTAAAATAACTCCACCAGCGACTACTCTTACAGCCAACGCTCACGCCAACGCTGTAGTACTCAACAAAATCAAAAACCTAATCGCGACTCTTCGCCACGGGAAGAGCAACAAAACAAGCTCGGGATTTCTGTCTCAGAACACTAAGGGCAACGATAAAATCTATTAAACCCCATAGTGTTTTTCTTATTCTCGAGTTTGACCAATCTCACGGGTTGAGCAAAAGACGTTTTCCGAGAACTGTTCGGAAAATAAAACTTGCTTTCCCAGAAACTATGGAAAAAATCCTAGGCTGTTCGCGGAAAATTCCTTAGGTTACTAACGGAAAAAGTCCTAGGTAACTCGTGGAAAAACCGTAGGTTATTCACGGCGAAACCCTAGGTTGTTCGCTGAAAAACCCTAGGTCACTCGCGGAGAAAGTCCTAGGTTACTCGCGGAAAAACCCTAAGCTAGCGCTTCACGAGTAGCTCGCCCTACGGCGAGCTATCGCTTCACGGGTAGCTCGCCGTACGGCGAACTATCGCTTCACGGGTAGCTCGCCGTACGGCGAGCTATCGCTTCATGGGTAGCTCGGTGTACGGCGAGCTATAGCTTCATGGGTAGTCGCCGTACGGTGAGCTGAACCGTTCAAGTTAGCTCTCCGTACGGCGAGCTGAACCGTTCAAGTTAGCTCGCCGTACGGCGAGCTAACCAACCTTTCACATTGCCCAAGAGACGTTGACTTTGCCCCAAGGGTTCTTACCATTCCATTCGCCACACGGCGAGCTGAAAGGCTTCACCCGGCTCGCCCTTCGTCGAGCTGAACCAATCCTCTAGTTTTTCTCTCAAATCTTGATCGCTCTGATTCTTGTTTCGTCTCAATCGGAATTTCCATCGAGATTTTATGATAAAACTGCAAAGACTTGTTTTTTCGTATAAGTTCGAATCAGTCGTCTAAAACGGTAACGGTCGACTTAACACCAAAGTTTCCTAAACTATACGAGAGATTTGAACTCTCTAAAACACAATCCGGTTTTACGAAACTCTGCCATGCTTAGTCGAAAACATCCAATCACAAACACGTGATTAATTTTTCGATATACAAAGCGCACTTAGTCGGTTAAGTAAGACTAGCAGTACGAGAAACAAGAACATGAACTCCGATGGTTAAGTCTTCTCCCCGCTCCGATACTCTTGTTGGTAATTCGTCGAAGAACGATAAGTCAAAAAACAAAGAACGAGGAATAGACAATCCCAAATCATCAATGAAACTAAGGTATGACCGATTTAAAATTTTTATTAGACTTCTAATTTCTCGTAGGAAAGGAATGAAAACGAATTCTAAACTGCCGTAAAACCTAGGGAACTTAGAATTTAGCAGGATAGTCTAGCATGCTAAGTCGTAAGCAATTTTTGTCTATCTCGATTTGTTGTTCTCTAACCATTCAGGAATAACTCGCAAACTGATCCAATATTTAGTACAACCGAGAAACGATCGCCACGCATTCGAGCGTACTCATTTCCTAAAAGAAAGAAGGAGCTAGAGATGCTGACGTCGTCTTAAAACCGGCTCGCTCCTAAAAATTTTCGTAAATCAGACATCCAAGTAATCAACAATCAACCATGGTCCTTAATCGACCCGGATGGTCGATCATCCCAATCCTTCAAAGGAAACACATATTTTTTCTTTTCGTCGAATATTTTTGCTCGCATCAAGAAAACGCTTTCTAGAAAGCAAACTCTCTCAAAAATAAGCAGGAAAATATTCGGACAATGCGGCGCCTCGTCAAAACCATCTCAAAAGCAAACGACAATCTAAGAACCGTCTAAACGCTAAAGACTGATGATCCAAACCGTCTGGGAAATAATCTCGAGGACTATACAGCATCTCTCGTCGCAATCATGCGGTTAGAGAATCTCTGCGAAACTTCAGAGAGAAACTCGATGATTTGCCGAAGTCATAAATATCTTCTCCAACTTGATAAAACAAGTTTTGTATAAGAATCAAAAAATTACACCAAGTGAGTCACGGAATAATATCAAGAACATTTGCAGCAAAAAGAAGAATCGAGAACACAAAGCAGCAATAGGGAACACGTCCTCCCTTCTAGTCGACTGATCCTATTGCTGGTCATGTGATTCATTCCGCCCGAGAAACCTGCTAAAACATTTTGCGACTAGATCTCGATAAAATAACTTTTGGTAAAACTACGCGAGTGAGTCCAAAAAACTATCACCGAAGAATCAAAAACTAAGCGGAAAGGTTTCTCGAAAAATCTGCGGAAACATTGTTATCCCAATGCGTCGTGCCGATTTACTAAATTCATCGTCCGTTACTTACGCAAAAAATCCTTTGTATAGTCAGGATCATGTCATAACGAAGTAACTTTCGAAAGTAAACATAACAGGTTTTGCAAAAAGTACTCTCCGTATAGCGAAAACCAAGCTATACGATCTGGCACTGAACGACCAATCTAAACATTGTTTGCTCGCACCACGATCTTAAAGATCTCATTCTGCGGTTCACGAGCATCTGCTCTCATTCCTCTCGATTACATTCGGAACGAAACAATCCCACAACTGACTTTGCATGGGCTCTGCACCGAGCTTTTTAAAGCTTCGTCTCCCTCGGGCAAAAAAGAAAACAACTTCCATACAAACAAAGGAAAGGTTATACGAAACTTTCACCGTATAAATCAGGCCTAAAAAAATGGAAAAAAGTTTTCTACAACCATGGGCATACTTGGCATATCAATCTTGACAAACGCTACGTGGCCATTGTCCGATCACGCTTCATTTTAATGCTGAGTCCAAGTTTACGAACTGACTCGACTTCATAACATGAAAGTGTCATGGTCTAATCCTCTACCAACTTCGTCTTTGGCTATGCGGCTGAATACAACGTTCACAGCAAGCAAATACATTCAACGGATAATGCAAACTTATCGAAAATCGGCTAAGTTCTGTATTCTCACAGCTCACTCTATTTCCGAAGCAAGTTGCCTACAAAACCCGACGAGTCTCGGAAGGTAAACACTTCACAAAACACTGTAATTAAAGACGCTTCGTTTCGGGAGCAAACTTACGTGACCCCTCGGTCCTAATTTCTCTAGCACGAATCAAACTACTTAACATCCAAGAAGGAATGTAAGTTTTGGCTGCGAATGTCCGGAAACAAAACAAAGTATTTCTGCAAAGCAGGGTTAACACAAAACCCTTGCGACACCGCGCAACATCTTTGAGCCCGCAAACGTTTCAAACATGAAATGCTGCATATAAAATAAAAACCAACTCTTGGCACTGCGAGACGTCGCAGACGCCCGGAGAATAGTTTTTCGACACAAGTACCTTCCTCGATAAAGTCATTTTCTTGGAAGACCTAACAGTCCATCCACAACTATAATATACGCAAAACTTCTTAACATACGTACCCTTCGCGAAGGTCCAAACAACGTAAACATCTATCACCTAAAATATTTGTTGCTGATCACAACAAACTCGCAACAGTCCTAAACAAACTTAAGTTATCTCGCAGAGATAGCTCTCGAACACCCGACACAAGGGTAATAGCGCTATAAAAGAAATCCAAACTTTTGGTCAGCACTTCCAAGCAACTTAGAAATTTTTCCTGGTGAGATGCTCGATAACAACAAGACGAATCGTATAAGCCGAGAACCTATCGTGGATTCTAAATCGGTATGGAATCAGGTTAAAATCGCAACAGGCAAAACGTAAGCCGACTAGTCATCGCATAGCCTCAATCCGAAAGTAAACCTAGGTCTTGCCCTAAACCTAACACACTGGTCTCTAACTTCTCAAGGCATGAATCGAGATCCTAAAGGCATGTCTCTTCGTCTACATCTAAACGCTCACTCGATTTACTAAACATCCTAAAACGAGCAAACGAATAAGGCGATCCACAAAGGAAAAGGAATGCAAGACGACAACTCGCAGCCCTCCCTCAATATCAACTCATATTCTTCCCTCTACATTCATACAAATTAAAACACGCTCTTAAAAACGTAAACTGATTTATAATAAAGCCGCAAAAGCGGCAGGGACTTAGAGCCGCACACGGCCAGTCCGAAAACTATAACGACCACACTCGGCCATAGAAAACAGCCCACGAGGCTAGTCATAAGGCCGGCAAAGGTCCAATACACATAACCAGACCGTAAAGGTCTTGCTAGGAAACAAGTCATATGAACCCTAACTCCCAAACGAACTACGAAAGCCTTGATCCCTTCAATAGGGTACGTAGGCAGCCTTCACAAGGCGCAGCACTAATCTTAAACGCTTTCCGCTCCCTGGAGAGAGGAAAGAACATTTTCAACGGACCTTTCCAACCATTAATTCCACCTAAATTAACTAAAAATTGCTAACAACTCGCAAGAACCTTACGCAAGAGGCTCAAGATTCTAGCGAGCTGGGGGGCTAACTGTTGGTGTCAAAATCGGTCACTACGGAATCAATGGCTAAAAGTCTCCGCAAAAATAAAAAATACTTTTTATAAAACTCGAGAAGTCGTTTTATAAACCTCGATAAGTCGTTTTATAAAACTCGGTAAGCCATTTTATAAAACTCAAGAAGTCGTTATATAAAAATCGAGAAGTCGTTTTATAAAAGTCGATAAGTCGTTTTATAAAACTCGAGAAGTCATTTTCTAAAACTCGAGAAATCATTTTATAAACAAAAGAAAACCGCAGAAAAACTTGAAAATCGTTATCTCGGAAGAACGAAACAAACACCGATTATACGATCCTCCGAGTTAAGTACAAAAACGCGAAAAACCGCATCCGCCGTAAACCGCGGGCTGGTTCGGCCGAACTAACTCGCTGTATGGCGAGCTATCTCGACCAGAGCTAGCTTGCCGTACGGTGAGCTATCTCGACCAGAGTTAGCTCGCCGTACGGGAAGCTATCTCAACCAAAGATACATCGCCGTACAGAGAGCTATCTCAACCAAGACTAGCTCGCCGTACGGCGAGCTAGGGGCGTCCCGTATAGCTCGCCGTACGGCAAGCTGAACCATTCTGGTTCGGTTCGTCGTATGTCGAGCTAATTATTTTGAGCCTCATCTGCCATGTCCTAGATTCAGGGCCTACGTCCTTCGGCACGACCATGTCCCGAACCACGGTCGAAATGTCTCTCATTTCGTCTCGATCCGTCCTATAGTTCGAGTTTTACGATAAAAACCGTAAAGTTTTTTTTTCTCGAAAGAACTCAAGGAAATCGTATAAAGCGGCAACAGTTAAACGAAACACCGAACATTGCCTAAACTATACAATTTACTCGAAGTTTTTCGTGAGAAATTGATATCACTCAAATGTTTAACCCTAAGGAGTGAATTACTCTCTCAAATAAGAGGTTCGATAGTAGTACTTAGGGATCGAATCCACATAGAGCAGGAGCACACAATAGACTATAGAAATCAAAGTTAAGCTAGGTAAACAATTTATAAAACAGTAAATAAAAGCAATGTGAACAAAGTAGTTGTTCGATTGGTTGAGCTTATAAACAATAAGGAGAAATAGCTAGACCTAGGGATTTATCAATCAAGAGATTCAAAACAACAATTCAAGATGCTAACAGCTTATAAATTCATTCTAGAACTTGATTTTAATAAGTAAATAATCCATCTATCAATGTAATTACTAATCAGATGTCTAAGTCCTTGTTCCACCTTTCGCATGCGAACAAGAAGTGAGTATCGATCGATACTATGGCCTGAGTATCGATCAATATTACCTCAGACAAGCATTAACGACCTAATCGATTATGTTCAACTAGATTCCTAAACCAAATTATCATATGCGCCTAAGTATCTAATCCAGCAGGATTCGGGTTCCGTTAATTGACTGCACTTTTGTGTATATCAATTGTCCTATGATTCTAGGTTCAAGCAATCAGTCACACTATCTTGATATCCTAATTACTCCAGATCCTAGTATTACAAATCACCCTGGTGTAGATATCTATAGATATTCTAGCAATCCTAATTGATATTTAGTTTAACATTAAGCTCATGAAATACCTAAACCTAACAAGATGAACTACTCAGACATGATAGAAGAAACACAAATCATAGTCTGGATAATAATAGAATAAGAAAATAAAGATAATTCCAATGGAGTTCCAAGAGGACTCTGAAGGAGTTCCCCTCTTCTCTCCTAACTAAGAACAAAAAAAAAGGTGAAAAGAAAGCGTAGATAGCGTAGCCGTCAACAATGGATTGCAAATATCATAAATATGGTTTCTGGTCGTCCAAGGGCATTCTGGTAATTTAGGTTTATTCTGGGCTTCACTTGGTCATGAACTATACTAGGCCCGCATTCTGGCATCCATATCGATCGATATGAAGTGTCTGTCATCGATCGATATGCATTCCTCTACTCGACAGCCTTATCTCGCGAGACAGACTGACCACTCTTCAGTAAAATGGGAATAACTTCTGATCTAACTATTGGATTGACCCCAAACCGGTGGCATTGGAAAGATAACTCAAAGCTCCATCTTGTGTCCAAATATCAGCTAAATCACACCATGGGAATGTATCCATCCATAGCTAAACATCTGACGTGTCTGCGCAGTTCTGCACTTAAAGGCTCCAAAAGACACCAAAATCACCATATTTCTCCAGAACGTACCTGAACCTGTAAATACTCTAAATAGACTCTATATTGTAGTAAATATACATAAAAACATATCGATATCATGACCAAAAGTGGGTCAAAATCATGGTATATCAACTCCCCCAGACTTACCCTTTTGCTTGTCCTTAAGCAAAACATACAGGCAGTCTCTCTGAAAGAGGTTTGAAAACAGCAGGGACACAAAAGTTTTTAAAAACTCAGTCACCATCTCTCTAGTAGTGAAAACCAAATCATAAACATCCTAACCTTAGAAGCACATTATACAATATCCTAGTATAGCAACCAAATTCACCTAGTCAACAACTCAACAGATCCTATCTGACAATCCCCTCTACTAACCTCATTTCTTGCATAAAATAAAAGTGCAGGCTTTACCTTGGGAGTATCGATCAAGAAACACTTGGATTCAACTCAAGCAAGTTTCGGAGTAAATAGGCAGTCTTATTCTGGTTTCTTTTCTCCCTATATCTCCCTTCTCTGAATCCCAAATTTTTCTTTTTCATTTTTTTTATATCAATCCCAATGAACAACTGATGTTCATCTTATTGATCTTTCTACTTTTTGTAGCTCTTTTGACAAAGTGTATGCAAATAGTGGGGTCATAGGTAATTTACCTCTCCCTCGCTTCCACAATGTGTGATCATTCCTTTGAATTAGAATAGTGGGGTCATGGGTAATGTACCTATCCCTCTGCCTCTCAGGAAATCATCTCAATCTTTTTATTTTTCTCTTTTTGGATGCCAAAGGAAGGAGAGAAAGAAACCAAAAATTTACAGACTTGTACCTTTCAAACTTGCAGGAGGATTCCGATCCCTTGTATACCAAGTCCCAAGACAAGCAAATCAAGTCAATATTAGGTTGGAGGTCAGCTTTGGTTCCTTCAAACATTCTCAGCAAGTGCAAACATAGTTGACAAGTTGATCCACTTTAGTATCTCTAGTACTTCTGCAGTCAGTAAATCTAAGGCTGGTCTAAAGAGTGGTTAGATGACAAGTAATAAATCGAAATAGATCATCATCCTCTTCTTGACTCAATAAAATTTTTTATTTTATTTTTTTTACTTTTGAAAATATTTGAAATAAGACTCATAAAGTAGGTAAACGTTAGTAATCCCCCCAGACTTAAATTACACTGTCCCTAGTGTAACACAGTCGGTGGTAAGGTGAAAATCATAAAGCAGAAGTACGAAATGTAACAAGTAAGAACGGTATACCTGACCGGATTAAGTATCGATCGATGAAATAGAGTTACCATCGGTCGATGCAAGTGATGTACAGTCGATCGATATCGACATGCTCTAATCGGTCGCGATCCAAGGAAATCGTCTACTCGGGTTTTTATTCTAAATATCTAACTCAAACATAATATTAGTAGAACCTCCCCCAGACTTAAATAACACTGTGACCAATGTTATACAGCCTAAGATTGGTGGGACAATAAATCATAAGGAAAAATTTAGCAAAGAAAGACTGTATACCTGCTTGGATGTGAGGATCGATCAACACAGTTAAGTGGCGATCAATACTTGTGATGATCTGTCGAGTGACACCGGCCGGTTTTCTGTCGATAGCTGGCGCAGAACTCATCTTCCTTGAATCTTTTCCTAATACCTGAAATCCTTAGAAAAAAAAATATCAGTAATAAATGAAAAGAAAACCATATTGAAAATTACCTAATCAGTGGGTTGCCTCCCACTCAGTGCTTATTTTTAGTCATTATCTTGACTTCTGGAGATTTGATTTAGTCCGGATGAAGATGTGAACTTGCTCCAGAACAAGTCTCAGTGTCTCTTCTCCTCATTTTGTTGATGTAGTTGGTAAAAGCTCTGGCAGATACTTCTCCGTTATCTCTCAGCTCTGGATCACATAGCACTCTAACCTTGGCAAAAGGTTCAGAACTTCCTCTGCAGAACACTTTATACTCAAGACTTCCCTCTTGACCTTGTGAAGGAACTAGTGATAGGAAATCTGCATCTGCATTCCTCTTCTTTTTCTTCTTCCTACTCCTTTTCCTTCCCCCAGACTTAGACTTTTCAGTCTCGGTCTGTTCTGAAATACAGAGGGTATCGATTGATGCTGAATGCTTCGTATCGATCGATTCTGAAGGTTGCTTGTCGACCGATGCTGAATGGTGATTGTCGATCGATGTTGATTCTGGTTTTTCTGACTCGCGGGTTGAACCATCTTTTGGTGCTAGATCTTCAAACATCTCTATGCATGAAATAAACTTCTCATCGGTCTTCTTTTCCAAAGGATCATAGAAGACAGTTTCATCAACATTAGTCAGGCACATCCTGTTCTTCTTAAGATCACAAACTGCTCCCACTGTAGCCATGAAGGCTCTTTCAAAGAGAAGCAATTTTTTTGTGCCTGGTTTAATCTCCATGACATGAAAATCCACTGGAACAGTGCAGCCCCCTATCTCTACTTTAACATTCCTGATGATGCCTGCTGAATCAACTCTGGAGTTGTCTGCGAAAGTGAGACTATCTTTAGAAGGTTCCACCTCTAATCCTATTACTTCAGCAGTGTCTATTGCCATGATGCTGACTGCAGATCCAGTATCGCAGAGGGCGGTTGGCAAATCATGGTTATGTATACAGCATGGAATTAGGAACTTCCCTGGATCTTGCTCCTTCTTCAGAGTTCTATTAGGCTTACTACATATCTTGTTGAATAGCAGCTCAATGTCCTTATCTGTCTCTCTGCTTTCTCTGAAGAAATTACCAAGTATGTACTTATAGTAGGCCTCCTCGAAAGACATACCCTTAGGAACCCTCTTCACCCTCTTGTGAAATCCATCAAGTTCCACTTTATTAATTTCTCTCCTGAGGTGCTTGGGAATATAGGGTTTCCTAGATTTCACTCTCATCTCAGCTGGAATCTCATCTTTCGTTACTTGACTCTCTATGGCAGTGTTGTATCCATCCTCTTGGTGTCGTTCGATACCTGGTGTATGTCGTCGATCGACATTCTCAACAAAAGAGGTTTCAGCTAGGGTTGATTTCCCTTGCTTTGGTGATTCGGCAGATTGCTGCTTCATCTTCTCTCTTGTGTTGAAAAAAACTGGAGTCTGAGATGGGTTTCGAGTTGCTTTCAAGCGGTGTGCATTAAGATCTGGTTAAATAACTTGACATGGCATGGGTGGATGTCGATCGATGTTCTGATTCTCCTATCGATCGATGTTCTGCTTCTTATGTCGATCGATGTTCTGCTTCACATGTCGATCGATGTTCTGCTTCTCATGTCGATCGATGTCCCCTTGTTATTGTCGATCGACGACAGTTGTTTTAATTCGAAGTAGGGTGGGAGGATGTGGGTTTTGAGCAGTATAGTCGGAGGTGTCGATCGATGCGTATCAGATTGTATCGGTCGACGCTCAGGTGATGATGTCGAGCGATGCTCGGGTGTTGGTGTCGGTTGATGCTCGGGTGTTGGTGTCGGTCGATGCTCGGGTGTTGGTGTCGGTCGACACCAGTACGAGCTGCCTATAGACATGGAGCTTTCAACTTGAAAAGCATCTTCTTCCAGCTTCTCCTGCTCAATATCTAGGATGTCATCAACCTGGTGCCTCTTACTTTCCACAGATTTCTTTTTGACCAAAGCTTCTTGCTTCACAGCTTCTGCAGTATGATAAGCTTGCATCTTAACATGCCTATCTAAGGTTTCTAACCTTCCATTCAAATCTTTGCAGAAAAAAATCCAATTTCAGATTCAAACGCTCAGTCATCTCTTGCTGTTCTTTCATGAGCTTCTCTAGCATAAATTCCATCTCATCCTCATCCTGGTATGTAGCTTGTTGCACCCATGAGACTTCATGTACAGAACCAATCTCAGCCTCAACATTCTTGTCACTATCCTTTGCAGCTGGTTTTATCCTGTGTATATCCAGATTTTTGACACTGTTGCTAGACACCATGTTCTCAATCAGCCTCTTAGCTTCCTCTATGGTTCTTGTCTGAAAGCTTCCTTCGCTGGCAGTATCCATCATAACACCGTAGCTTACATCAACTCCCCTGTGGAACTTCCTTAATAACCGAATCTCCGTAAAACCATGACATGGACAATTCTTTTGGTATCCCATAAACCTCTCCCAAGAGCTTCTAAAAGCTTCTGTAGGTCCTTGAGAGAATGTCCAAATGTTATCTCTTATCTCTTCAGCCCTTGCATCATCGAAGAATTCATTAATGAATGCATTCCTGACATCATTCCATGTAGTGAGAGATCCTGGTCGTAGACACCTCAGCCAACGTTTAGCATCCCCAGAGATCCTAGTCTTTTGTTGCTTCATTCTTCTAGATTCCAGACGTATAGTCTTCTAGTGTCTGAATATGGTCCAGGGGATTTTCATGAGGCAGACCGCAATAAGGGTGCTCACTCACATGAAGGAGGTGTTTGGGGTGTACTGGAAATTCTGGGACTTCAAGAGGTACTCGGATAGCAGACATGTTGGCATAGAAATCTCCAGGCCTGATCAATTCTGCTAGCGTTCTCTTGCGAGAAACTCTACTATCCTTAGTGGTAGCAGATGGCTCAAGGATTGCAGTTCCTTCTCCATCTATCTTCTGATCTGCTGCATTACACAGATGACCTTCATGGTCATGCAGGTCTCCATTCTCATCTCATACAAGGGATATTATCGCAACCATGTCTCGCTGCTCAGTATCGATCGATCTTTGAGGTGAAGTATCGATCGATGTTGGGTGGGAAATGTCGTTCGACAGAAGGGTAGCTTCGGTCGATGTGGGTGGGCGAGTATCAGTCGATGAAGACGGTGTCTCGGTTGACTGTGGTTGGTGAGTATCGATCGACGAAAAAGTGTTGTTATCGATCGATAGGGAACGTTTTTCTTTGCGGATCGAATGCTCCAATCTCGTAGGATCTGAGATAAAAAGTAATCCGTCCTTGCTGCTTCTGGTACTAATAGACATGTAAGTATCTGAAAGACAAGAAAAAATTTTCAGTAAGTAACTATAACAGTAAATAAAACCTAGACTAAACCTATTAATCAAGTCTAATGGCGAATCCTTGCTCCCCGGCAACGGCGCCTAATTTGATATCACTCAAATGTTTAACCCTAAGGAGTTAATTACTCTCTCAAATAAGAGGTTCAATAGTAGTACTTAGGGATCGAATCCACAGAGAGAAGGAGCACACAATAGACTATAGAAATCAAAGTTAAGCTAGGTAAACAATTTATAAAACAGTAAATAAAATCAATGTGAACAAAGTAGTTGTTCGATTGGTTGAGTTTATAAACAATAAGGAGAAATAGCAGACCAAGGGATTTATCAATCAAGAGATTCAAAACAACAATTCAAGATGCTAACAACTTATAGATTCATTCTAGAACTCGATTTTAATAAGTAAGTAATCCATCTATCAATGTAATTACTAATCAGATGTCTAAGTCCTTGTTCCACCTTTCGCATGCGAACAAGAAGTTAGTATCGATCAATACTATGGCCTGAGTATCGATCGATATTACCTCAGACAAGCATTAACGACCTAATCGATTATGTTCAACTAGATTCCTATACCAAATTATCATATGCGCCTAAGTATCTAATCCAGCAGGATTCAGGTTCCGTTAATTGACTGCACTTTCGTGCATCTCAAGTGTCCTATGATTCTAGGTTCAAGCAATCAGTCACACTATCATGATATCCTAATTACTCCAGATCCTAGTATTACAAATCACCCTGGTGTAGAGATCTATATATATATTCTAGAAATCCTAATTGATATTTAGTTTAACATTAAGCTCATGAAATCCGTAAACCTAACAAGATGAACTACTCAGACATGATAGAAGAAACACAAATCATAGTCTGAATAATAATAGAATAAGAAAATAAAGATAATTCCAATGGAGTTCCAAGAGGATTATGAAGGATTTCCCCTCTTCTCTCCTAACTAAGAACAAAAACAAAAGGTGAAAAGAAAGCGTAGATAGCGTAGCCGTCAACAATGGCTTGCAAATAACATAAATAGGGTTTCTGGTCATCCAAGGGAATTATGGTAATTTAGGTTTCTTCTGAGCTTCAGTTGGTCATGAAATATACTCGGCCCGCATTCTGGCATCCATATCGATCGATATGAAATGTCTCTCATCGATCGATATGCATTCCTCTTTTCGACAGCCTTCTCTCGCGAGGCAGACTAACCACTCTTCAGTAAAATGGGCATAACTTCTTATCTAACCGTTGGATTGACCCCAAACCGGTGGCATTGGAAAGCAAACTCAAAGATGTATCCTGTGAAAAAAGATCAGCTAAATCTCACCATGGGAAGGTCTCCATCCATATCTAAACATCTGACATGTCTGTGCAGTTCTACACTTAATGGCTCCAAAAGACACCAAAATACCAATATTTCTCCAGAACGTACCTGAACCTGTAAATACTCTAAATAGACTCTATACTGTAGTAAATATACATAAAAACATATCAATACCATGACCAAAAGTGGGTCAAAATCATGGTATATAAGAAATCGTAAAGAACGCGTTTTTTAATAAAACTTCGAGTGAATCGTAGAAAACGGCAACGGTTAAACAAAACATCTAACATTGTCAAACTTTACGATTAACTCGAGAAACTTATTTAAAAACGGCATGTTGGGGTCAAAATCGGTACGACGGAATCAATAGCCAAAATTCCCCGCAGATACGTAAACGCAACAGTTTTATGAATCTCGAGAATCGTTTTATAAAACTCAAGAGATCGTTTTATAAAACTCGAGAGATCGTTTTATAAAACTCGAGAGACCGTTTTATAAAACTCGAAGATCGTTTTATAAAACTCGAGAGATCGT
>CAKOAT010066489.1:139284-154591 GCA_932364175.1 Eruca vesicaria subsp. sativa | reverse complement strand
TCATTAAAGAACGTACTTTTAATAAAAAACGTCGAGAAAATCGTGAAAACGCGTTTTTAGTAAAAGTGTCGAGTAAATCGTAAGAAACGGAAACGATTAACCGAGAAACAAACGTAGCTAAACATTACGATTAACTCGAGGAATTTACTAAAAAACGGCTTCGAACCCGGAAACGATTCCGCACAAGGTCAAGAAACAGATTTATCGCACAACAGCCCGGAAGGTCCTAAAACACGATAAAAGCCCATCTCGCGATCTTAACCGAATCTAACCCGAAGATACGATAACGTTTTGACGGTTTACTCGCAGAAGGGAATAAATGTCAAGCTTGAAGATAAAGGCAAGTGTGAAGATAAATAGAAGATTTCCGTGGAAGAAAACGAAGGATCGGGAAAAACGGAAGATTTCCGATATGCTCAAATCTGAGCAAAGTGGAAAGATCGATTGGCCAAGGCGAGGAGTATATAAGCAAGAGGCATACGTCAGAGGGAGGGGACACGAAATTCAGAGCTCTCACCACCAAAACTAGCATTTAGGAATATTTCCGTTTTTCTGTTAGCGAGCTGCGTCTCAATTAGGGTTTTCTAGTTCTTACGCTTTCGGCAGTTCTTTTTGTACCAGTTCAACGCAGATTCGGAATAAGAACCTCTTTGCTCTCTGTTTTCATTTATTCTCATTTAAATTCTAAGTATTTTCGTCATCTTATTTTCGTTGTGCGGTTCTCGCAGATAGCCGGTTCCTCAGGAAACTTAGGGTTTTCCCGAAGTTTCCTTTTTTACGATTTATTTGACAGTAGGGTGAAATCGACTCCCACAAGATGCGAAACCACGCCTTATCCGATGGATACTCCTTCTCCAAGAGTTCGATATGGAAATAAAGGGTAAGAGGGGAGTAGACAATGGTGTCGCAGATCATCTTTCTCGGATCAGAATAGACGAAGAAGTCCCTATCAATGATTTAATACCAACTTAAAATGTGTACTTCACAGATTCATCACTCATCGGCCAGATACAAATCTCTTCTGAACTTGCATCAGCCGTTGATACTGAAAGCATTGACTTCGGAGACCTGACATCAATCGATGCACTATCAGTTGAATCGATCGATACTAGTGATACCATGTCGATCGATGGAAATGACAATATTGACTTACGTAACATCATGTTTAAGATCCCCATCGACTCGACCGCGACTGTGGCACGCCAAACACTCGCTGATAAACACAACATCTCCCATAATGGAGATATTGAGCAGGAAACGTACGCTTTGGAAAAGCAATTTAGCAAGAGACCTTGGTATGCTGACATAGTAAATTATCTTGCCGCCAACGTCGAACCCGGAGAACTTAAACACTACGGCAAAAAGAAGTTTTTCAGAGAAGTAAGGAGGTATCATTGGGACGAACCTTACCTTTATAAACAGTGCACCGACGGAATATTTCGACGATGCGTAGCTAAATCCAAAATTTCTGATATCATTTACCACTGCCATGGATCCGAATACGCTGGGCATTTTGCAACCTTTAAAACGGTTTCCAAAATTCTCCAAGCTGGATTTTGGTGGCCTACAATGTTCCGCGACGTTCATACCTTTATCGTCAACTGCGACAGATGCCAACGTCGAGGAAAAATCAGCAAGAGACATGAAATGGAACAAAAATTCTTTCTCGAAGTAGAAGTTTTCGATTGTTGGGGGATCGACTTCATGGGTCCTTTCCCTACTTCTTATGGAAACCGCTACATTCTTGTTACTGTCGATTACGTTTCCAAATGGGTTGAAGCAATTGCATCACCCACGAATGATGCCTCTGTTTTTATCAAACTTTTCAAGAGCATCATTTTCCCAAGATTTGGAGTTCCTCGTGTAGTTATAAGCGATGGTGGTACCCATTTCATCAACAAAATCTTTGAGAATCTGCTCAAAAAGAACGGAGTCCACCATAGAGTTGCAACGCCTTACCATCCGCAAACTAGTGGACAAGTCGATCTTTCTAACAGGCAGATCAAGGAGATTCTAGAAAAGACTATCGGAGCCACAAGAAAGGATTGGTCTAGGAAATTAGATAATGCACTATGGGCTTACAGAACAGCTTTTAAGACGCCACTAGGAACAAATCCATTTCACCTACTCTACGGCAAATCTTGCCATTTACCAGTCGAGCTAGAGTATAAAGCAGCCTGGACTACTAAATTGTTAAATTTTGACATAAAGTCAGCTGCAGAAAAGAAACTCATCCAGCTTAATGAACTAGATGAAATAAGACATCTGGCCTATGAGAACTCTAAGATCTATAAAGAGAGAACCAAAGCTTATCATGACAAACACATTTTTTCTCGACATTTCGTCCCGAATGATCAAGTTCTCTTATATAACTCTCGTTTGAATCTATTTCCCGAGAAACTTCGCTCTCGTTGGTCTTGCCCTTTCACTATCATAGCGGCCCCACCAAATGGAACCGTCACCTTTATAAATGAGAAAGGAAAAGAATTTACGGTAAATGGCCAATGAGTGAAACACTATTGGGTTAAACCTCCAAATGATAAACCACTCCTGTTAGGTACGCCTAACTCCGTCTAGGATACCAAATAGATAAGTCAACCCAATTAGCATTCAATTTATCATGTTTTTTTTTAAATTAAAGCATTTAGTTTCAATTAATTAGTTATTTAACATTGAGCAAAATTAGTAAAAATAATAGTCTAGTTAAGTCATATCGACCGATATACACCTATATGTATCGGTCGATACAGACATATCGAGGGCAAACCCCTTTTAAGTCGATACGCGCCTCTCTTCCCTTCATAATCGCACAGCACACCCAAAACACAAAAACCTCCCTTTCTCTCTCGATTCTTCACGGATCCTACCTGTTTTTACCTCAATCGATTCAAAACTCTCCTCCTATCTCGACTCCGCTCTCAAATCTGAAATCCTTCAAGGTATAATCCTTTGATTTTCAGATTTTTAAAGAGAACAAGGTTGAACTCACATTTTGCCTAGAAATCCGTCGATAAGTTTGTTTTTAATCGATTAGAGTTGTTAGGATTGTTAGATTAGAGGTTTATGAGTGTTAGAGCTAGGATTTACACTTTGAAATTGCGATTTGCGTTGTTGAGATTTTTTTCAGGTTTCGCAACACGCTATCGATCGATACCGGCCTTCCATTATCGATCGATAGGCACTTCTGATCAGATTCGACAAACTTCGAAATTGATCGATATCGATCGATATCCATTGGTTTACATCGATCGATATCGACCGTATGTGCACTGTACTACCTCTCTCGTGTTTTGAAATTTTTGCAGATGGTTTCTGACGCACGACAGGAGAGGAGGACCAAGCGGAGACTCGATGGACCTAGCACCTCCAGAAGAGCTCCTCTTTCATCTTCTTCCTCCCCGGAAAGGGAAGATGAGCGTGACCCTTGGCCACATGCAGACGGAGAACCCATCCGGATCTACCAGAACTTCGCCAACCAGCGAGATGCAGCTACAAGCACCGCATGCCTGCACCGTCCTGTGAGTGATTTCTGGGACAACTACGACAGCCTGCTCTACAACGCTTGGCTTGATGTGGAGATTGTGCCCACTCGTTTCATCGACTCGGCCACCCTATGACGTCTAGGGATTGAGACGGATCTAGGCGAGATGCTTATCCAGCTTTGATTTGGGACCATGGGCTCCCAATCGTATGACCTTTACCCCTCACTCGTCAAGCAGTTCATGGCCACGGTTCACTTTGTGTACAAGAACCCGCCACCGACTGTTGCTTGTGAAGGTATTCTCTCCTTCATTGCTAGAGGCATAAGGTACTATGTCTCTGTCCCCGAGCTCTGCGAGATCTACGGGTTTGGGAACAACACAGCCACCTCCAGTTCCAGCTCCGCCTTCTTAGAGGTCTCAAAGTTCTGGGCGATCTTTGGCACAGGTCCCTGGAGCTCAGCCTCAATGCTTCAGTCCGATATCCGCCACCCGACTCTCCGGTACTTCCTGAGGATCCTTGCCTCCACTCTGCTCTGCAAGATGGAGCCTAACAAGGTAAGGATCACCGAGCTTACCCTGCTGTACCACGCACTGGACAGACTGGTCGATCTGACCTTTTTGGACCCTGAGCACGACATGGCCACACCCAACTTGGGTGCCGTCTTCGCTGAGCACCTGGTCAGTCTAAAGACAAAGCCTTTTTCTGGTGGATTGGGAAGGAAGAACCAGACGGTCGGGAGTTTGTTGACACTGATATTCCAGCACTATGGGATCCGGTTTGATGAGGGCACCACAGTCACTACTCGGACCTACATGGACGAGGAGCATCTGCGTAACAGCCAGTGGGTGAACAGGCAGCGGCATTGGTTTTTCAGGACTCCAGCTGGTCTACGCCGGTTCCTTTTGCCTCACCCAGTGACGACTGCCTTTGCGGGCAACCTCGACAGGCTTCGGTTCTAGCCAGACCCGAGCCTAGTCCTCGACCCACCCACACAGCGCCGTGATACAGGGGCCCGCAGCACCGGTACCTCTCGAGCTTCATCAGCAGCATCCCTGCCCCAGTTCACAGACCTATCAGGGCTGGAGACAGGCGAGGAGCGGGTTTTCAGGAGAGGAGTCTTGGGTGTCTTCAGGCTATCTGGTCCTGCGTCTCTAGATGCCGTTGTTCGAGCAGAGCGAGCACTTCAGCTTTCCATCCATCAGCGCCAGGTCCATCCCACCAGCACCGCCAAGATGACGAGGACGACGACGAGAGCAGTGACGACTGGTTCACTTGCTTGTTTCTATCCCTTATCTCGTACTATTACGTTTTCACTTTTATTTCCAGACTTGTAGGATTTGTATTCGTACTTTTTATGACTATTCCTGCTACTATCTTTTATCTAACTATTTGTGTGTGTTGAGTATGTCTAACATAGCTAACATAGGGTTACATAACCCATCAATGGTGAGTTTGATAGACTAACTACACAATAGGCGAAGGCACCCTATATCGATCGACGTACGCCATATTATGTCGACCGATACAGCTAACCATATATCGATTGATGTCTTAACAGACATATCGATTGATATGTAAGGGAAGAGGTACGATTTTTCCTAATAACATGAATATTTTTGCTACATTCAAATTTTAATTTTTCCTCGTATACTAAATAACACTAGGGACAGAGTTGTTTAAGTCTGGGGGGGGGGGTATCTACTAACATCTTCATTTGTTATCATGTTCATTACTATCATTTTTACTTCAAAAAAAAAGAGAGATGTTTTACTAAAAAGGAAGCAATGATCATATAGATTCATACTTGTTACCTAACCACTTCTTAAGCACCACTCTTAGATTTGTCAGTTACAAAAGGTACTAGAGATTCTAAAGCAGAGCACCGGTTAGCTATGACAACACTTGTTGAAAATGTATGGAAGAACCAAAGCCGATTTCCAATCTAACCTGACATATATTGCTTGTCTTGGGGCTTGGCATACAAGGGATCAGAATCCTCTTGCAAATCTGGAAGGTAGTCTCAACAAATTTGGTTTCTTTCTCTCCTCTCTTTGGCATCCAAAAAGAAAAATAAAGATTGAGATGATTTCCTGAGAGGCAGAGGGAGAGGTACATCACCTATGACCCCACTATTCTAATTCAAAGGAATGATCACACATTGTGGAAGCTAGGGAGAGGTACATTACCCATGACCCCACTATTCGCCTACACTTTGTCAAAAAAAAAAAAAAAAAAAAAGATTGTTGGGGTCAAAATCGGTACGACGGAATCAATGACCAAAACTCCCCGTAGAAATATAAAAGAAATCGTTTTATAAAACTCGAGAATCATTTTATAAAACTCGAAGAATCTTTTTACGAAACTCGAGAATCATTTTATAAAACTCGAGAATCATTTTATAAAACTCGAAGAATCGTTTTATGAAGCTCAAGAATCATTTTATAAAACTCGAGAATCGTTTTATAAAACTCGAAGAATCGTTTTATAAAACTCGAAGAATCGTTTTATAAAACTCGAGAATCATTTCATAAAACTCGAGAATCGTTTCATAAAGCTCGAGAATCGTTTTATAAAACTCGAGAATCGTTTTATAAAACTCAAAGAATCGTTTTATAAAACTCGAAGTATTGTTTTATAAAACTCGAGAATCATTTTATAAAACTCAAGGATCGTTTTATAAAACTCGAAGAATCGTTTTATAAAACTCTAAGAACCGTTTTATAAATATCGAGAATCGTTTTATAAAACTCGAGAATCGTTTTATAAAACTCGAGAATCGTTTTATAAAACTCGAGAATCGTTTTATAAAACTCGAGAATCGTTTTATAAAACTCGAGAATCGTTTTATAAAACTCGAAGAATCGTTTTATAAAACTCGAAGAACCGTTTTATAAAACTCGAGAATCATTTTATAAAACTCGAAGAATCGTTTTATAAAACTCGAAGAATCGTTTTACAGAACCGCGAAAAACCGAAACCGCCGTAAAACGCGAACTAGCCCCGTCCCGGCTAGTTCGCCCAACGGTGAACTAGCCTCGTCCCGGCTAGTTCGTCGTTGGGCGAACTAGAAGCTTCCCGGTCAGTCCACCGGCCGGCAAGTCAGACCGGTCCGGCTCGGTTCGCCGTACGTCGCATCGACCATCCCGAGCCTCGATCTCCCAAATCCCCGATTCAGTGCTTACGACCTTCGACATGGTCGTGCTCCGAACCATGTTCAAGATGTCTCCCGTTTCATCTCGATCCGACCTATCATTCGAGTTCTACGATTAAAACAGTAAAACTTTTTTTTCTCGGGAAGAACTCGAGGAAATCGTATAAAACGGTAACGGTTAGACGAGAACACCGAACATTGCCTAAACTACACGATTTATTCGATATTTTCGTTAAAATCATAAAAACGAATTTTTAATAAAAAACGTTGAGAAAATCGTAAAAACGGCATCGGATCAAGAAACGGTCTCGTATAAAGTCGCAAAACGGATTTTATCGTAAAACGGTCCGAAAGGTCCTAAAACACGATAAAACCCCATCTCGCGATATTAACGAAATTAAACCCGAGGATACGATAACGTTTTGATGGTTTACTCGCAGAAGGAAGATAAATGTCAAGTTTGAAGACAAAAGGCAAGTTTGGAGATAAATAGAAGATTTCCGCGGAAGAAAAGGAAGGATCGAGAGAAATGGAAAATTCCTGATAAACTCAGTTTCGGGAAAAATGGAAAGACTAAAACCACCTAAGAGGGAGTAATATAAGCAAGAGGCATAGGGCAGAAGCTGGGACACGATTTTCAGAGCTCTCACCACCAAAATTAGCATTTAGGAATATTTCCGTTTTCTGTTAGCGGGCTGCGTCTCAACTAGGGTTTTCGTTCTTAGACCTCTAGGGATTTCGCCGACGGTTCACGCAGCTAAGGCTACTCTCGTTGTAACAGTTCTTACGCAGATTCGGAATAAGAACCTCTTTGCTCTCAATTTCGTTTATTCTCTTTTAAATTCTAAGTTCGTCGTTTTCTTAATTTTCGTTGTGCGGTACTGCAGATAGCCGGTTCCTCTGGAAACTTAGGGTTTTCCCGAAGTTTCCTTATTTACGATTTATTGATAGTAGGTGGATTTCGTTTCCCACAGTTTGGCGCTAAAAGGAGGGGGGGTCGATCTATCTTACACCGAAGCCGCAACATGTCCAACGAAGAAACGATGGCTGGTGACAACCAAACTCGTAACGAACGCGACAACGTTGAAACACCGCCACCGCAAGATGCGTCTGCGGCCAACGCTACAAACGCTAACGCCGAGACCATCGAAAAGATGCTTTCCGAGTTTAACAAAAAAATCGGAAGAGCTGGAAAAGCTCATTGGTTCGCTCGTGAAACGGGTTGAAACCCTAACCATGAAAACCCGAGCGATTCGCCCCCGCGGGACTACTAAGATTCGCGGAAGGAGGCTCGATTTCGGCCATCCTACGGATCGTCCAAGAATCGAGCAGGGTAACTTACCGGAGAAGGATTCCGGAAAAGATAACCCTGACGCGACGCCAAACGAATCGGAGAAACCTCTTATTCGCGAACAGGAGACCGAGGGTGACAGCCTCGAAAGGGTTAACCTGGAGACAAGTGACAAGGCCGATTCATCGGACGAAGACGCTGACGTCCATCCTAAGAGAAGAAAAACTCAAAGTCCTCTACCGAGGTCTTCTCCCGAACATTCTCTTACTGGAGACGAGGAGGAACTCGACTTTGCGCGGTACACAAAAACTGCCGAGGAGCGATCTCCGGTTACACGCAGCAAACGCCGACAAGGTCGGAAAACTGTTGGCAATTTGGCCGAGATTCGCGATCTCCGCGATCTCCGCGAATACATCACTAAAACGGCCGCAGCGGTAAAAGCGGTGAAATCTGAGATTCATCACGCTACCAGCGCCGCACCTGAAATCGATCGGTTACTGTACGAGTCTCGGAAAACGCCCTTCACGGCTCGCATCACAGAGGTCAAACTGCTCGATCCCGGAAAACTTAAGGTGCCGACTTACGACGGGACGTCTGATCCCAAAGCACACCTACAGACATTCCAGATCACCATGGGACGAGCCAAACTCAAGGACCACGAAAAGGACGCAGGCTACTGCCGTCTCTTCGTCGAAAACTTAGAAGGAGCAGTGCTCGAATGGTTCTCCAAACTTAGGCGAAATTCGATCGGAAGTTTAGAACGTCCGCAAATACACACCGCCCGGCGGTAGGGATTCAAAGCCACCAACGGCCAGTCCCGGAAAAACAACAACGTAATCATAAAACAATAACATCACACATTGAAGTCATCAAACGCGGATTGATCAACTTCACCCTCTGCATCCGAAATCTCCGGTCCGACCTCGGCCGAATCCGGCGACACCGCAATAGGGTTCCACTGATCCCACATGCGCGCCCTAAGATCAAAAAGTTCGGGCTACATGTATTTCTTCTGACCCACATGCCCCAATCGTGCGGAATATTCTTCAGTAAACGAATACCCTTCGTTCTGAGTAAGGGACAACCAATGAACGACACCGCGACATTTGCGATAATCACCATGCACCCGTAGAGCAACTTCAGCATCCGAACAACCAGTTGCAAATCGCTCACGACGGACCTTCATCTCAGCAGCAACCTCTCTTTTGCCTGCACGACGAGCACGACGAATTTTTTGGTCAGAAAGCTCCTTGGCACGGCAAGATCTAGCTGCACACTTTTCCCTCACGCGAGCTATTTCCCTCTCGACTGTTTCTTCGGCTTGGTTAGCCTAAGCCTCCGCCCGAAGACGAGCAACTTCTTTTTCGGCCATATCTGCTCGGAACTCGGCAAGACGAGCTTCAGCATTACGGCTGTCTAGGGCCCGGCTCATGACAAGGAAACCCTACCAAAGAAAAGAATTAAGCGACATCATCCGATGATAAAATCGCTCAAAAAAATAATAAACACACGTACCTCTTTAGCTTTCTCAGATCCTCTAGTAAACTCCGGGACTTGATCATGATCAACGCCTGGAAAATGGGAGGTCGATGATCCGTCCGCTTTCATCCAGACACCTTCTTCCGTTTGACTATCAAGGAAGTCCTTGAGAATATTGTCAGGAGAGGCCGCACGTTCAGAATCGTCATCTTCAACAACCGGATTTTTATCCCTTCGGAATCTCGACCCGCTTCTCCTCATTAAGGGAACGTATGGGATAAATTCTCCTATAAATGGATCCTATCCATAACTCGGTGAGTCCGCAAAGAGCCGAGATCAGGAGAGAGCAACCGCCCGGCGGACACGCTGCGGAGAAAAACTGCCCCAGCTAACTTCCCGCGCTTAAGTAAGTCAGTGATATTCGGAAGATCTACCGGATGCGGAGGTAAAGGGTTGGTCTCTGCGGAAAACGAAAACGAATAAAAAAGGGGGACAGCAAAAGGAGGAAATTTGCACGAACTCGAATCACGTACCTTTCCGACCCCATACGGTCGTGAAAAACGGGATGCAATCCTCCTCGACCGACGCACTATCAATGCAAACATAGAAGAAGTTTTTCTTCCAAGAAGGAGAGATCAATGAACAACCAGTGACGATTCCTTCACGAGGGTGCAAGGTAATCCTCTGTGTCATCTCCGTGGGTTTCAATAGACCTTTGAGATGGTCAACGCTGAGGATGATTCCCTGCTCATAGCTCAGCGTCAAAAGACCAACAAGTTGTTTTAAACTGGGGGGAGTCAACTGACTGATCGATAATCCCAGCCTATGAAGATATCGAACAATGACCTCTGGGATCGGAAACCACAAGTGGCATTGCTGCAAAAAGGCGTTGTAGCACGTAAAAAAGCCATCAGGCGCAGCCTTGTCGCTCTCCCCGGCAAGTGGAAGGCGAAACTCGACCGCTTCTGGAACTTGGAAAAATTCTCGCATGAACTCAATACTGTTAGGAGGAACCGAGTTCGGATCTCCGGATGCTTGATCAGCCTCCAACGAAACTGGGACCCAAATCCCAGGCCTAGCAGATCCCGACTCGTCTCCCAACGCCCAAAAAGCCGCACGATCTACCGGATCGATCGAAGGAAACAAGCATTCCTCCTTGAGAACTGAAACTCGAGGTTGCGAGCTCGATCCTTCAGAGTTACGAGAGTCAGATCTGGTTGAGGAGCGATTTCTTCTCTTTGAAAACATAATTGAAAGCTTCGGGAGAAATAGATTCAAAGGAAATAGAGAGAAAGTTTCTTGGACAAGTTATGAAAGGTGAAGTAAAGAATTCAAAAATTCACTCCATATACTTAAAAGAAAAATTTTACTATTCACCTTTGGACTCTTGGCCGTTAAAGTTCCGCCTAATTCTACCAAACTCACCAAACAGGCTCGATCCGCTCGCAAGAACTCAAACGATTCTTACGAACTGGGGGGCTAACTGTTGGGGTCAAAATCAATACGACGGAATCAATGACCAAAACTCCCCGTAGAAATATAAAAGAAATCGTTTTATAAAACTCGAGAATCGTTTTATGAAACTCGAAGAATCGTTTTACGAAACTCGAGAATCATTTTATAGAACTCGAGAATCATTTTATAAAACTCGAAGAATCGTTTTATGAAGCTCAAGAATCATTTTATAAAACTAGAAAATCGTTTTATAAAACTAAAAAATCGTTTCATAAAACTCGAAGAATCGTTTTATAAAACTCGAGAATCGTTTCATAAAACTCGAGAATCGTTTTATAAAACTCGAGAATCGTTTTATAAAGCTCGAGAATCGTTTTATAAGACTCAAGAATCGTTTTATAAAACTCGAAGAATCGTTTTATAAAACTCGAAGAACCGTTTTATAAAACTCGAGGATCGTTTTATAAAACTCGACGAATCGTTTTATAAAACTCGAAGAATCGTTTTATAAAACTCGAAGAATCGTTTTATAAAACTCGAAGAATCGTTTTATAAAACTCGAGAATCGTTTTATAAAACTCGAGAATCGTTTTATAAAACTAGAGAATCGTTTTATAAAACTCAAGAATTGTTTTATAAAGCTCGAGAATCGTTTTATAAAACTCGAGAATCGTTTTATAAAACTCGAGAATCATTTTATAAAACTCGAAGAATCATTTTATAAAACTCGAAGAACCGTTTTATAAAACTCGANTTTTATAAAACTCGAAGAATCGTTTTATGAAGCTCAAGAATCATTTTATAAAACTAGAAAATCGTTTTATAAAACTCGAAGAATCGTTTTATAAAACTCGAGAATCGTTTCATAAAACTCGAGAATCGTTTTATAAAACTTGAGAATCGTTTTATAAAGCTCGAGAATCGTTTTATAAAACTCGAGAATCGTTTTATAAAACTCGAAGAATCGTTTTATAAAACTCGAAGAACCGTTTTATAAAACTCAAGAATCATTTTATAAAACTCGAGGATCGTTTTATAAAACTCGACGAATCGTTTTATAAAACTCGAAGAACCGTTTTATAAAACTCGAAGAATCGTTTTATAAAACTCGAGAATCATTTTATAAAACTCGAGAATCGTTTTATAAAACTCAAGAATCGTTTTATAAAACTAGAGAATCGTTTTATAAAACTCAAGAATCGTTTTATAAAACTCGAGAATCGTTTTATAAAACTCGAGAATCATTTTATAAAACTCGAAGAATCGTTTTATAAAACTCGAAGAACCGTTTTATAAAACTCGAGAATCATTTTATAAAACTCGAAGAATCGTTTTATAAAACTCGAAGAACCGTTTTACAAAACCGCGAAAAACCGAAACCGCAGTAAAACGCGAACTAGCCCCGTCCCGGCTAGTTCGTCGTTGGGCGAATTAGAAGCTTCCCGGTCAGTCTACCGGCCGGCAAGTCGGACCGGTCCGGCTCTGTTCGACGTACGTCGCATCGACCATCCCGAGCCTCGATCTCCCGAATCCCCGATTCAGTGCTTACGACCTTTGACACAGTCGTGCTCCGAACCATGTTCAAGATGTCTCCCGTTTCATCTCGATCCGACCTATCATTCGAGTTCTACGATTAAAACCGTAAAACTTTGTTTTCTGGGAAAGAACTCGAGGAAATCATATAAAACGGTAACGGTTAGACGAGAACACCGAACATTGCCTAAACTAGACGATTTATTCGATATTTTTCGTTAAAATCATAAAAACGCGTTTCCAATAAAAAACATTGAGAAAATCGTAAAAACGGCATCGGATCAAGAAACGGTCTCGAATAAAGTCGTAAAACAAATTTTATTGTAAAACGGTCCGAAAGGTCCTAAAACACGATAAAAACCCATCTCGCGATATTAACGAAACTAAACCCGAGGATATGATAACGTTTTGATGGGTTACTCGCAGAAGGAAGATAAATTTCAAGTTTGAAGACAAAAGGCAAGTTTGGAGATAAATAGAAGATTTCCGCGGAAGAAAAGGAAGGATCGAGAGAAATGGAAAATTCCCGATAAACTCAGTTTCGGGCAAAATGGAAAGACTAAAACCGCCTACGAGGGAGTATATAAGCAAGAGGCATATGGCAGAAGCTGGGACACGATTTTCATAGCTCTCACCACCAAAATTAGCATTTAGGAATATTTCCGTTTTCTGTTAGCGAGCTGCGTCTCAACTAGGGTTTTCGTTCTTAGACTTCTAGGGATTTCGCCGACGGCTCACGCAGCTAAGGCTACTCTCGTTGTAACAGTTCTTACGCAGATTCGGAATAAGAACCTCTTTGCTCTCAATTTCGTTTATTCTCTTTTAAATTCTAAGTTCGTCGTTTTCTTTATCTTCGTTGTGCGGTTCTGCAGATAGCCGGTTCCTCTGGAAACTTAGGGTTTTCCCGAAGTTTCCTTATTTACGATTTATTGACAGTAGGTGGATTTCGGTTCCCACAAAGATCAATAAGATATTAGTTGTTCATTGGGATTGATATAAAAGAAAAAGAAATTTTGGATTCAGAGAAGGGAGATAAAGAGAGAAAAGGAACCAGAATGAGAATGCCTGAAACTTGCTTGAGTTGAATCCAAGTGTTCCTTGATTGATACTCCCAAGGTAAAGCCTACACCTTTATTTTATTCATAAATGAGGTCGGTAGAGGGGATAGACAAACAAGATCATTGAGTTGTTGGCTAGTTGAATTTGGTTGCTAAGCTAGGATATGGTATAATGTATTTCTGAGATTGATAGATATTTGAAGTGGATTTCAATATGTAAAGAGGTGATGGTTCTAAGTTCAGAATTATTGGAGCTTCCGCCTTTCAAACCTTTTCTAGACCAATGTTCTATTATTTGCTTGAGGACAAGCAAAAGGATAAGTGTGGGGGAGTTGATATATCATGGATTTTACCCACTATTAACCATGATTTATATATGTTTTTGGAAAGAAAAGGATACTTTTAGTGTCTTCTTAGAGCTTTTAAAGGTTCAGGTACTCACTGCTGTAAAATGACCATTTTGGGGCTAAAATGGAGACTTTATGAAGATATGAGCGAAACGTGTTGAAGATATCGATCGATGTGCATTAAGAGCAATCGACTGATGAAAGATCATCCAAATCGATCGATAGAATACATTCTATATCGATCGATACAGAATTCCTCCAAAGCAATTAAATGAAGATTAGAAGCACTAATTGCTTCAAAAGAGTTTTAATAATTTACACCTTAAGTCCCTGGCCACCTGTTAGGCTATTTTAAGAGGGTTTTGTACTAGATTAAGCAGACTTCTCTAGAGACATTTAGACCTAAATTGGAGAGAGGCATACTTTGAAGAAGAGCTTAGGAATTGAGAGAGAGATATCTGAACTACAATCTAGAGAAGATCTTGAACTCCCTTGCTTTACTTATTGTTTCTCTTATTTTCATTATCTTAAAGTATTATTCAAACCATTATGACTTTATCCCTCATAAATATGTTTGAGTAGTCCTTCTTGTTAGATTTAGGTTTCTCATTAGGGTTGACTCATGCATTGAAGTAATCATCATAAGGGTGTTTAAAATATAGTTCTAAAATCTAGTCATTATAAATACTAATGTTAAGGATTGATCACCCTTACCTCTGATTTTAGGATTAATTTGGATAAGTGAGAACTTAGCAATTACCTAGAGTCTAAGTTGTTTATGGAAGACTAGAGAACCCTTTCAAACCTGTCATTAGAACTCGCTGGTGCAATATCGATCGACGAGATAACCGTCTTATCGACCGATATAGCATAACAACAATCTATCGATATTTTTATCGAACTATCGATCGATATTTGCTCAAGGTCATCGAACGATAGTTCTTGACCCGAGATCCAATAAGAGTTAATACTTCAAATCCTTAAGAGTTTGGACCCAGAACTGTTGGGGTCAAAATCGGTACGACGGAATCAATAGCCAAAATTCCCCGCAAACGCGTAAACGCAACAGTTTTATAAAACTCGAGAGATCGTTTTATAAAACTCGAGAGATCGTTTTATAAAACTCGAGAGATCGTTTTATAAAACTCGAGAGATCGTTTTATAAGAACTCGAAGCTCGTTTTATAAAACTCGAGAGATCGTTTTATAAGAACTCGAGAGATCGTTTTATAAAACTCGAGAGATCGTTTTATAAAAACTCGAAGATCGTTTTATAAAACTCGGAGATCATTTTATAAAACTCGAGAGATCTTTTTATAAAAACTCGAAGATCGTTTTATAAAAACTCGAAGATCGTTTTATAAAACTCGAAGATCGTTTTATAAAACTCGAGAAATCGTTTTATAAAACTCAAGAGATCGTTTTATAAAAACTCGAAGATCGTTTTATAAAAACTCGAAGATCGTTTTATAAAACTCGAAGATCGTTTTATAAAACTCGAGAGATCATTT